>SNVD02005101.1:0-219532 GCA_013180625.2 Boswellia sacra
ACGCTGGTTACAAGTCCATCTTGCACATCTAGTACAAACTTGTAACCTTTTTTGCTCTTCGCTTTTTGGCGTAAGAGCTTTTTCCCATACCTGGCATGTGAGACACAAGATTATCTGAAAATTCATAGGAAAATCGAACCTTGGCTTCAATTACCCATCTTAAATCAGCAGGAATACCTTTACGCATCAACAACCTTAGTCTTTTTGCACGAGCTTTATAAATTTTAAGCAAATCATTTTGAGGAAGAGAGGGAAAATGTTTGTGCAATTTTGAGAGAATGGTATCCATGTGAAGAAAATGAGAGAGAAGAAAAGAAAATGGATGCAAGGTGAGCAACAGTTTTTTAGGGAACAGAAAAACCGACTTTAAATGTCACGGAGTACCGTATCCGCCACTTGACCGGGAAAAATCAATCCTTAAAAAGGATCGATTAAAGCAATGGACTCTTCGTTTTGGGTAAAATTTTCAAAGAATGGTTTTAACCGCTGTCCATTAACTTTAAACACATTACCATTCTTTGGGTTCTCAATTTCAACTGCTCCAGAAGGGAAAACATTTTTAACAATAAAAGGCCCAGTCCAACGAGACCGAAGTTTACCAGGAAACAAATGCAATCTTGAATCATACAAAAGAACTTTTTGTGAAGGTTCAAAAGATTTTCTAACAATGGCTTTGTCATGAAAAACCTTCATTTTTTCTTTGTAGATTTTAGAATTTTCATAAGCCTCGTTCCTGATTTCTTCAAGTTCACTCAGTTGGAGTTTACGTAACTTGCAAGCATCATTCAAATTTGTGTTGAATGTTTTAATGGCCCAATAAGCTTTATGCTCAATTTCCACAGGTAAGTGACAAGGTTTTCCATAAACCCTAGTCTTAAGGAGACATTCCCAATGATGTTTTTAAAGCAGTTCGGTAAGCCCAAAGTGCATCATTAAGTCTTAAAGACCAATCTTTACGATTTGGGTTAACCGTTTTTTCTAGGATCTATTTTATCTCCCTATTAGCTAATTCAACTTGTCCACTTGTTTGTGGGTGATAAGGTGTAGAAATTTTATGGGTTATTCCATATTTCTTCTTAAGGTTTCAAATGGTTTATTACAAAAATGCGTACCCCCATCACTAATAATGGCTCGAGGAATTCCAAATCTACTTAAGATATTCTCCTTCAAGAATTTGACAACTGTTTTGTGATCATTGTTTCGACATGGAATTGCCTCGACCCATTTTGAACCATAGTCTACTGCAACAAGGATGTACACAAAACCAAATGACGGTGGAAAGGGTCCCATAAAATCAATACCCCAACAGTCAAAGATTTCAACGAAAAGAATGGGATTTAAAGGCATCATGTTTCTTTTTGAAATGGATCCCAATTTTTGACAATTTTCACATGTTTTGCAAATTGCATGTGCATCTTTAAATAAGGTGGGCCAATAAAATCCACATTGTAAGATCTTAGCAGCTATTTTTCTAGATGAAAAATGTCCTCCACATGCTTCAGAATGACAAAAGTTAATGACACTACTTACCTCATTGTCGGGTATGCATCTTCTCATTATTTGGTCCGGACAATATTTGAAAAGGTACGGATCATCCCAGTAAAAATTTTTCACCTCGGTCAAAAACTTTCTTTTGTCTTGAGCTTTCCAATGAGGTGGCATTTTCCCTGTCGCAAGAAAATTTACAATGTTAGCAAACCAAGGTACAGTAGCAACGGAAAATAAAAATTCATCAGGAAAAGAATCATTGATAGGTGAAGTGTCAATTAATGTCTCTGTCGTTAGTCTTGAAAGATGATCTGCAACGACATTTTTGACTCCTTTCTTATCCTTTATTGTGATGTTGAATTCTTGGAGCAATAAGATCCACCGTATCAATCTAGGTTTTGCATCCTGTTTAGACATTAAATATCTTACAGCTGCATGGTCCTGTAAACAATTGTTTGGAGAGTCAATTAAATAGACGAAATTTGTCCCAATGCAAATACTACTGCCAGTAGTTTTTCTTTTTCAGTTGTTGTGTAATTCATTTGTGCATCATTTAAAAAGTCCTACTTGCATAGTATAATCGACATAAGGCTTACCTCTTTTCTTTGTCCTAAGACAAGCCCAACTGCAAGTCGCTTGCATCACACATCAATTCAAAAGGCAATGACCAATCAGGAGATTGCATAATGGGAGCAGTTGTTAAAAGTCCAATTAATGTATCAAAGGCATTTTGACATTCTTGAGTCCATTCAAAGGAGTATCTTTTATTAAGAGGTTACAAAGAGGTTTAGATATAGCACTGAAATTTCTTATGAACCTCCTATAAAATCCAGCATGCCCTAAGAATGAACGGACCTCTTTAACTGTTTTTGGTGGAGGTAAATGGGAAATTAATTCCACTTTTGCTTTGTCCACTTCAATTCCCTTGGAAGACACCACATGACCTAAGACATTTCCCGAAGTGACCATATAATGACATTTTTCCCAATTCAAAATAAGACCTTTTTCTACACACCTTTTTAGGACTTTTTCTAAATTTTCAAGACAATTATCAAAAGAGTTTCCAAAGACAGTTAAATCATCCATGAAAAATTCTAAACAATGCTCAACCATGTCACTGAAAATGCTTAACATGCATCTTTGAAAAGTGGCTGGGGCATTACAAAGTCCAAAAGGCATTCTCCTAAATGCAAAAGTGCCGAAGGGGCACGTGAATGTGATCTTTTCTTGGTCTTCAAGTGCAATGAGAATTTGATAATAGCCTGAGTATCCATCAAGAAAGCAGTAGTAGGGGTGTCCTGCTACTCTTTCAAGAATTTGGTCAAGGAAAGGTAAGGGAAAATGGTCTTTTCTAGTGACAGCATTTAATTTTCTATAATCAATGACATCCTCCAACTAGACGAGACACGAGTTGGCAATAATTCCTCCTTTTCATTTTTAATAACTGTAATGCCAGATTTTTTAGGTACTACTTGTGTAGGGCTTACCCACTTACTATCAGAAATAGGATAGATAATTCCCACATCAAGTAGTTTGAGAACTTCAGCCCTAATGACCTCTTTCATGTGTGGATTTAATCTCCTTTGAGGTTGTTGAGATGTTTTGGCATTTTCCTCTTAATGTATTCTATGTGTGCAAATTAAAGGGTTAATGCCTTTTATATCTTTTAAAGTCCACCCAATTTCATTTTTATGCCTTTTAAGCACTTCTATCAACTTACCTTGTTGCTCGCATGTGAGGGATGAAGAAATTACCACCGGATATGTCTGATTCTCCCCAAGATATGCATATTTTAGTCCTTCAGGTAAGGGCTTCAATTCTAGCTTGGGAGCTTCATCTTCCTTGCTTTCATTCATTTGCCCCAATTCTTCAAATCTTGATTTTGAGCCTTTTTCCATCACCTGTGCACAATCCAATAAAGAGCATATATCATAAAGATCAGACTCTAGTTCCATGCTTGATTCTAATGAATTCACTAGAGAAGTTTCCAAAGGGTCAGAAGAACTCCCTTTTTGGATGTGATCTTCCACAATAGATTCAATTACATTGGCCTCATCAATTTCATCTTCTTCTTCATGTGGTTGTTTGCACATATTGAAAACATTAAGTTCCAATGTCATGTTCCCAAAAGATAGCTTCATGACTCCATTTCTGCAATTAATCAAAGCATTAGAGGTAGCTAGAAATGGACGCCCTAAAATGACAGGAATTGAATTACATACTTCCACTGGTTGTGTGTCCAAGACAATAAAATCCACTGGGCAAATGAATTATCGACTTGAACTAACACATCTTCTACTACTCCTCTTGGTACTTTAATTGATCTATCAGCAAGCAAAAGAGTCACAGAAGTTGTTTTTAACTCACCTAGATTGAGTTTTTGAAAAACCGAGTATGGAAGCAAATTCACACTAGCACCAAGATCAAGTAAAGCTTGTTCAATTTTATGGTCTTCAATAACACATGAAATTGTAGGACAACCTGGATCCTTATATTTCACTGTATTATTGTTTTGAAGAATAGCACTTACTTGCTCAGCTAGAAAGGGCTTCTTTTTCACATTCAGTTTTCTTTTCACAGTGCACAAGTCTTTCAAAAATTTTGCATAAGAAGGTACCTGTTTGATCACATCAAGCAAGGGAATGTTGACCTTTACCTGTTTGAAAATTTCAAAGATTTCAGAATTATGAGTTGCCTTCTTTCGTGTGGCTAATGCTTGAGGAAATGGAGGCACAGATGGGGATATGGTTTCCTCTTCGCTAGGTATTGGTTTGGCAACCTCTTCCTGCCCTTTAGAGATCGATTCTTCTTCTTTCTCACAAGGGTTAGGAATATGTTTTTCAACAACCTTACCATTGCGAAGGGTCATGACTGACTTAGCTTGGTCAAAATAATGGTTATTTGAACTCCCTGCATTTGAGTTAGATTGATCTTTGGGGTTTTGCAATGTTTGAGAAGGAAATTTTTCCTTCTCTTGGATGCTAAATGTAGATGCAAATTTTGTAAGAGTTTCTGACAAATTTGCTAATGTTTGAGCAGTTTGACTATTGAAAGTCTCTTGCTTTGTAATGAATGAATGCAATGTTTCTTCAAAGTCATTCCTAGGAGGAGGAGCATATGCATGATCATGAGAATTTTGAAAATTTTGTCGTGTTTGAAAAGGGACTTGTGAAGATTGTGCATGATTATCATTTTTCCAGCTAAAATTTGGATGATTTCTCCAACCAGGATTGTAGGTTTGTGAATATGGATTGTGATTTGGCCTTTTGAAAGTGTTCAAGGCATTGGCTTCTTCATGGAGACATTCCCTAAAGGCAGGCAAAGTTGGGCAATCATCGGTAGAATGGTCATTGTCATCACAAATGTTACAGACATTTTCTTGAATAGATTTCAATTGACCACTCTTTTTCATCTCTAAAGCCTCGACTTTTCTAGCTAGGGATGCAAATTTGGCTTGAAGGTCATGGTCTTCCCTAAGGTTGTAAATGCCTCTATTGGATGTCGAGGTTGGGGCCTTGCCTGGTACCTCATAGGTGCAGCAGTGTCCCAATTTTGTGCCTTTTCTGCCAAGGAATCTAGGAAGTCAAGTGCTTCCTCAGGGTCTTTTTCTTTAAATTCTCCATTACACATTAATTCTACTAGTTGCCTATCTTGAGGTGTTAACCCTTCATAGAAGTGTGCAACTATTCTCCAAGTTTCAAACCCATGGTGAGGACAGGTATTAAGTAGTTCCTTATACCTATCCCAACATTGGTAAAGGGTTTCTCCTTGTCTTTGAGAGAAATCAGAAATTTGTCTTTTAAGGGAATTTGTTCTATGGGTGGGAAAAATTTTTTTCAAAAATTGTTGTTTCATCTCATCCCATGAACTGATGGAATTCGACCTCAAATTTTGTAGCCATGTTCTAGCTTTATCTTTTAAAGAAAAAGGAAAAAGCTTTAATCTAATGGTGTTTATGCTACAATTTGGGTCATTGTAGGAGCTACATACCTCTTCAAAGAGTTTCAAGTGCGAATATGGGTTCTCCATGTCAAGGCCTGAAAAGTGGGTAGAAGTCGAACAAAACTTGGTTTGAAATTGAAATGGATTGAATCTGGAGGAGAAACTACACAAGATGGTGCACTAGTCCTTACCGGATTCATGTAGTCTTTGAGGGTTCTTCGTTGGTTTTGATCATTTTGTTATGAACGGTTGTCCCCTTCATCCGTGAATATTTCCTCATGATTGTTGGCCATGTTTTCTAAGGAAGATGATGTTTTTCTAACAAGTCTACCACTAGATGTTCGTGACCAAATTTTCATGCAAGAAAGGGAGAAGAAAAGAGAGCAAAAGATGAACACACAAAAATAAAAAATTTAGATCTAAGATGAGAAAAGAGAACACTTACAATTTTGCACGCCAATTTTTACCTTCCCCGGCAACGGCGCCAAAAACTTGACACATCCGAAAAAGGATTGTCTCCCAAGTATAGGAGTGTCGAAGTAATAAAACCTGGTGAGACCGGGGTCGATCCACGAGGAAGGAGATTTTAGCGTTACAAATTATAAGATAAACAAATGTGATATGGATGATTCAAAGAGGTGACATGATAATATCAACAAGTATGTAAGATGGTAGGTGGTATTACCGACCATTCAAATATAAAACAAAAAGCAAGAGGAGGTAAAACCATCCATGGAAATAGGTGGTATAACCAACCATAGTAAATTAAAGAACAATTTCATAAGGTGGTAGAACCTACCATAGTAAATAAAATAAAAAGTTCATAAACAATAGAATAATTAAAATACAAGAGTAATTAACACAATAACAATGAAGGCTAAGGTTAGGGGATCCGCCCTTGATATTTCAAATAAGGATAATTAACCCATTTTAGTTATATGAATTATATTTGTTTCATTACCAATATTTATACCACTTCTTGTAAATGGGTTCAAGCATCCAATGTGCCAATCACATATGTCTACAACAAATCAAGGTTCCTAACTAGATTCGTGTCGGTAAGGAAGAACCATACATCATCTAGAAAGGATCCAAGCATTTGATGTGCCAAGGATTGTCGACAATGGATCAAGACCTCCACTTTACGAGTGGTGTCAAGATTGATTAAGAAATTAAATATAAATCATATTGAATAAACATTATAAGATTAAGATTATTAAGCACATATTAAGGGTTAGAGAATCCTTATTCTCATATCAAGGGTTTCACCCTTTCACCTTAGCAAAAGAGAAATTAGAAGAACATTATAATAGAAAGAAAATAAAATGTAAGAAAAAGAAATTCATTAATAACATAAACACACAAAACACAATACAAGATCCTAGCCAAAGCCAAAATGTTCCAGCCAAGGCCAAGATGCCCTAATGGGTCACAAGGCACCTCTATTTATAGATACATCCATGGGCAAACTTGTCAAATTACAAGGGCATAATTGTCAAATATTAGTTGTAAATATCTTTGACAATTGGAATCGTTAGGTACCGACTTTGACCATCAATTTTGACATCGAAATGTTGTGAATTTTAATCACATATCTTCATCAAAGTTGTAGATATTTCTCTCAGCTTTCTAGAACATATTGATTTGCACAATTTGGATACGTATTTTGAGAGATACGGTCCAAATACTGAGGCCTGGTCAGACTGGGCCGAGACTGTAGATGGGTTCACTTCAAGCCCAATTTTGGTCCACTAAGAGCCCGAATTTGATGATGCTTGTGAAATGCAATCTTGTATACAATTGAATCAGCTTTCCAAAACATTAAGAATTGCACCATTCTGATCTATAAATAGAGAGTTATGCCCATTTTACCGAACCTGTAACAAAACCAAAATTAAGAGGAATTAATTCCAAAGATGCAAATGCTACAAATATGCTTAAGTTGAGGAATTTAATGACACTATTAATGCAATATGATGAATTAAACTCTTATTAAACATGCATATTTAAGTGTTCATCAGAATTGTTTGCAATAGATCCAGCGGATTACATGCTAGCTATTTGTAGAAATGATGCACTTAGAGAGTTGTCTTCCCCTGTAGAAATGATCCTTCGTTTGGTAACCATGTTCAGGTGCTTATTAGGATGCTTCCAAGCTCCTATCAACATGTCTGTAAGTACAGGAACTCCTTGGTAACAAAGTTCTTCGGTGTTCACTGTTTCAAACTAGTGGGAGGTCAAAAGGTATGATGTGATGTTGAATTTTTGCATTTCAATGCATTGTTTAAGAGATGTTTATTTCATTTGATTAGCACTGACAATTGAATAGGAAACCAAACTCGGTTTATTGTGATGGGAAATCTGTTTTGCTTGGAGTATCGTATTCATAGACGTTTTGATATGAAAGGTTCTTCTTATGGCCGTGTTACGGATAAACCAGAGGAGGAAATTGATGAGACCACTACACTGAAGGACCTTGATCTTAATTTTATATTTCGCCTGGAAGGCTCATGGTTTCAAGAATTTATCAGGTAATTTGCAGAGAGGGGTGTATAATTTTTTTTTTAGCCTTTATTTTATATGAATGACTCTCTCTTCTCTCTTAATCTGCTCTTTCATACACTCACATTAGATGGCTTTGATCTCAACTGATTGGCCATCCTATTTTACACAGGTAAATTGATAGGGATTGTGAGTTCTTGGAAGCAGAGAGAATAATTAATGGATTACAGTCTTTTGATCGGTCTTCATTTTCGTAATGATTTTTCTGGTGATGAGATGAAGACATCACTTATTGACAAACACATTGGTCATTTATTGTGGTCCTTAGGATTCTAATGTGGGTAAATTGCATATTGCCATCAGCTTGGATTAAATTTGCTGTGTGATTTGATCAGGCAAAAGGGATGTGAATCTTGATAACACATTTATGCGAGGATATCATTTGCTTCCAGATATGGACTAGGTTATGGAAGGCCAGTATGTATTTATATTTTTTCTTTCTTTAGGGTTGTCTCTTATTCTTGATATCATTAGTTGAATGTTAAGACTTCTGTTATTTGCCATAAGCGGATGCAAACTTTCTTTCTTATTTTCAATATGGCTTACACATAAAGTGGTAGGGAAATGAGACTGAAAAAAGAATGGAATAGATCAATGTTATTGGCAATATGTGATGTTTTCGTACTCCCTTTTGTCTTTGTTGAATTTGTATGCTAAAATTGTTTATTTACATTGAAATTGGTTGCTTGTTTATAGGCTGGAGAAACGGCTGTTAGTTGTGGTGTTACTAATGTGTCCTATATTGATGAGTTGAGCTTTACAAAAGAATTGCATCTGAGGTGAGAAATGTTATTTATGTTTTTGTTTTATTGTTTATCAATGAGAATTAAAAACTGTAATTTGAATTTGTCTGTATTTGAGATTTTTCAATTGTCCAGGACTGCGGATGAACTTCAAGTAGAAATATCTACTATCGAAAGTAAGTGTTCTGTTTATGTTGAAACCTTTTGTTGTTTGTTTCTAATCAGTGTGAAAACTCGGGTGAAGATTTTAAGTCACTGTACTTATCATTGAAGCTAAAATTCCTTTAATATTAGACTTGGTGACACCTAAAAAATCACAACTCAGTTCACCTTGTTGATGGTTGATATTGATGATGTGTGGTGTGTAGACAGATGTCTACATGTGTATATTTCATGTGGAATCCTTCCTTAGTTTATGTACCTTTCATTTTGTTTTGAATTCTAATGCGGTGATTTTCCCTTGTACATGTCATAAGATTGTAGGAAAAAGAAATTGAAGTAAATCTTCTCATTAGAATTTCATAGATCTTTACCTTTGGGTTTGACTGTCCTGTTTTGGTCTGTGGAAAATGTTTTGTAGCACATCTAGAACAACTGGAGCAACTTCTAAAAGGAATTGCTATGATGAAAGAGCTAACTCCACGCACAAGAGACTACTTAGTTTCATTTGGGGAGTGCATGTCCGCAAGGCTTTTTGCAGCATATTTGAATAAAATTGTTGTTTTAAATAGCTAATTTTTATTCTTGGAATTTGCATCTCTATTTTCTTTTCTTCTCCTTGTTCCCCTCGAAATGTTTTAGAAATTTCAGATTTCAATTGATTTGTATTTCCCATTTGACAATGCTTTCCTGTAAATTTATATGAATGAGAGCAGATATAACACTTTACATTTTTTTTGCAGTATGATGCCTTCGATATTGGTTTTATAACCACAGATGACCTTACTAATTCTGTTATGTACTGAGAAAAATTTGCAACTGTTATGACATATAAAAAGTATAACATATATTAATTTTTTTTAATACTTGGCTTTTTAAAAACTGCCAAGTATATTTTTTTTTAATTTTTAAAACTGTTATACTTGGCGGCCAAAAACCGCCAAGTATTTTTTTTTTAATTTTTAAATCTGTTATATTTGGTGGTCAAAAACCGTCAAGTATAGTCAGATGCATATTTGACACTTTGACTGACCGCGAAATATAGTCAAATTGACTATACTTGGCGGTGCCATTGGTGGCGCTTTTAAGACCGCCAAATATGATCATTTTTCTTATGGTGAAGGCTCTCAGAACTGGATGAATGATGATTGAATATGGTAGAGAATTTCTCATACAAGGGGTATAGCTCTTGCCCATTGAAGCGGAGGAAGTGATCATAAAGATCCCTGAAGATTGTGTATTCCTTTAGAAAAGGGACGTTAAGCTTTACATGCCGAAGGAACTTCAGGTGAAAGAGACCGATAGATTCAAGTCATTTCTAGTCATCATCCTTTAGAGCCCTCAAAGAGGTTAGGGGGTCTTAAGAAGGCCTTAGACACTTTAGGAAATACGAAAAGAGACATTGGAAGTTCTGAAAAGAGGTAGAAAGGAAGATGAGAAAGTCGATGGCGACAATCCTTACTCATAATCACTAACATTAATTGAAGAAGTAGCAACTTGAGGACGAAGATGCTCAACCCTTCACTTTAGGCACTGGATTTGTAGGAAACCCATATAGTCCAAGCAAGAAGCATATAGTTAGAAATATATACATCATGCATACATGAAACATAATTCCTTTTCTTGCAGGAAGTATGATCCAGAATGAAACATAGTCCAAAAGTGGCCAAGTTCTATAGAATCACAAAGCAGTATGAAATGTCGAAGGTAACCATAAAGGAAGGGACTTAACATCTAGAGGTAACAACAGAAGCAGCATGATATGCAAATCAATCTCGATAAGATCTAGATGAATAGTAGCAACATGATGAGCAAGCCAGTCTCAATATAGGTAGCACGATATGCAAGTTACTTCGATCAAGCAGCTTAGTCTTGTTGAGACCTAATGGTTAACTGAAGCAACATGATGTGTTTAAGTAATTCACGTAGTGCGATGTACAAGATGTTTGGAGTGAACGATAATCGAAGAGGACTATTGTTTTGAAGAAGGAAGTTCAAGTTTGATGTTCACCTTGAAGAAGGCATCTTACTTAAAGAAAAAATCTCGTTCAAAAAAAGTTATCCACCTTGAAGAAAAACCATTCCTTGAAGAAGTCATCTACCTTAGAGAAGGAAGCTGCCTTAAAGAACGTAACTTCCTTGAAGAACACATCCACCTTGAAGAAGGTATCTCCCCCGAAGAAGCATGCACCTTAAAGATGACATGCACCTCGAAGAAGGCATCTTCCTCGAAGAAGGTATCTACTTTGAAAAAAAAATCTCCATTGAATAAGGCATTTACCATGAAGAAGATGTACACCTTGAAAAGACATCTCGTTTGTTTTATCATGAAGAAGGAATTTGAACTCTACCCTATAGAAGCAATTTTGAAGAAGAAATTTGAAGTTCACCTTGAAGGACTTGAAAGAAAGGAAAAAGATTCATAGTTAGATAGTTCGAAGGGTAAAAGGAAGAGAGAGAAAAGAGAAAGAGAGAAAAAAAGAGAAAGAAGAAAGAGACAAGAGAGAGAGAGAAAAAGAAAAAGAGAAAGTAAGAGAGAGGAATAGAAAGAGAAAAGAAAAAAGAAAAAAAAAGAAGAAAGTAAGAAAAAAGAAAGAAAGAGAAGAGTGAGAAAGAAAGAAAAAGAAGAATTCTTCATCAACCTTAAGACGTTGAAAAAATTTTTGAGCAGAACCGATGACAAGCACTCGACCATATCAATAGCTTAGTAACTCACAAGGAAAGAGAAGAGTAACATCAGTTAATAGAATCTTTGATTGGAATCACATGGAAGAATTCCTTTAGATATTAGAAAGTGATTTGTTGAAGAACACGCTGAACAAGGTAAAATTTCAATTGATTTTACATCATTGAGAAATGTTTGGATCTTGTAGGAACTTGCCAAGATGAGGGATATATTCCCAATGAGTTACTGATGAACAACATGAATATAATAAAGAAGAACTTAAGAGATTTCACTAATGAGCCAGAAAGAATTGAGAACAGAAGCAAGAATACTAAAAAAAAGGGAAACCCAACAAATACAAAGATTACAAGAAGCATAAAGAATACTTAGAAGAGGGGCATCAAGCCCAGTGAATGCAAAGTTTGAAGATATCAAAGAAGAATGAAGAATACTTAGTCGAAGACATGAAAAATGAGAAGGTTTAAAGACCGCGAGGTAGTGCATGATAGAAATTTTCCCAGTGGGTATGCATTAAAAGGAAGCCCTGCCAAGTAGGTGCAATTAAGAGTGTTTTAAGCCTTTAGAATAGGCACAAGCCCTAAGAAGAGCACACTTAAGAGTGTTGAAAACCTTAAGAAGTAGGTGCACTTAATAGTTTTTTAAGCCCTTAGAATAAGCACAAGACCTAAGAAGAGGTACACTAAAGAGTGTTAAGAAACCTAAAAAGTAGGTGCACTTAAGAGTGTTTGAAGCTCTTAGAGTAGGCGCACTGAAGAGTGTAACTAAACCCTAAGAAGCAGGTGCATTGAAAAGTGTTAGAAACCTGATAAGTAGGTGCATTGAAGAATGTTTTATCATAGCATCATAAAGATGCTTTCTAGCCCTTGAATAGGCACCTCTGCCCTTAGATAGGCACATCCATCCTTGAATGGGCACACTCGCCTTTGACAGGCACGTTCATCTTTAAATGGACATACTCATCTTAGACAAGCACGTTAACCCTTGAATGAGCGCACTGATCTTAGGCTGGCATGTTAGCCCTTGGGTGGGCATTTGAGCCCTTGAATGGGTGCACTCGCCTTTGATAGGCATGTGAGTCCTTAAATTGGCACACTCGCCTTAGATAGGCAAATTCGCCCTTGGATGGGAACCTCAGCCCTTGAATGGGTACATCCACCTTGGATAGGCACATCCACCCTTAGATGGCCACATTAACACTCGTATGGACACACCTTTTTGTAGGAGTAGGAGAATAGAGAGAGATGATGAGAAAGTCTAAAAGAATAAGAATAAAGGTGAAGACGTCGAGAGGGAAGAAATAAAGACAAAGCAAGAGTACTTTGTCGAGTTTTGTGTCTTATAAACCTCTCCAAAGTAGGGGGTAGGCTATAGACATTGAATTTATGAGGCTCAATGAAGGAATAAAGATGAATGTTGAGTAAAAAAATGACAAAAATGCCTTAGAGGCCAAGAAAGGAAAGGTGATAAGGAGTTCGTGAAAGGTCTTGAAAATTAACATATGACTTGAAAAAATCACATAAATTAATCCAGTAGGAATCTGGTGATAAGTCATATACTTTGCGAAGTTACGAATGTCTAACTTTCATGAAAATTTACAGATCTTGAATCGGAGTTAAGCTCGAAAAGTTATAAGCAATTGAATAGACAAATGTCAAAAGGGACTACATTGTAAAATAGGAAGGGCCAAATGAGTACTGTTCACTTGATACTGTTCACACGTTACTGTTCGCACAATACTATTTATCCGTATCCCACATGGGTTTTTTCATCACTTTCTTGCACCAAGAAAAGCCTATATAAGCACACCTTAGGCCCATTTCTCAAGGCATCCATAAATCCTCTCTCTCTCCCTCTAGTACACACTTGTGAGAATATCAAGGAGTCCTTTTTGGTTTAATATTTTTTAGGCATTTTATATTGTTCTAAACCCGAAAAAGGGTACGTCTTGCTAGCAGTTTTCTCTTCTCTCTCATATTTTCTTTTTTATTTGTCTTGCTTAGAATTAAGTATGTTTATTTTTATTTACGCTTAGAATAAGCATATTTAGGATTCATTTTGATGCTTTGAACTATATTTAGGGTTTTATAAATTGTCTAACCCTTATTTGTTTTGTAAGATGGATAAGCGTGTCAAGATAAGTCCACTATCTCTCCTTTATTAGAATCATGCTTAGGAGAATAATTTCAGTGTGAATCTTTAGAAACGTGTTTAAGAGTACATGCTTAGAATCATGATTAGAATCATGCTAGGAAAACTTATTTACTTTGATATATGTTAGAAAATAGCATAGAAGAGGTAAGAATTACTGTTTTGGCCTTGGATGTCTTGTTTAAGCTAGAATAGTATGATTGATTTCAAGTGTTTGATTTAGGCTAGAAATGTCATAATTAGGCTAGAAATTGCCATGAGAATCATGTTTAGGCTAGAATATGCCATGAATGCTATGATAATGGATATGAATTATGATAGGTAGAATGCCATAATAAAAGTTATTAAATCTAGGCTAGAATGCCATGATATTATATTATTGCTTTGTTTGATTTATAATTTGTTTATTTATGAATATATGTATATACCATGATTAGAAGTATAATTGAATGATTGTATAATGCCATGAAAAAGGCTTGATAAGCATTTGATGGTGAGGAATTCACCATTTATTGAGTCTTGAATTGAATGTCTTGATATGCATGAATATGCTTTCTGTTATTGAATCTTTCAATCGTATAAATGAATGGATGTTATATTGGAAGTGTTAAAGTAGACTTTACTTTATTTTTAAATAATAGCTATTGTAATGTTCTTCCCATGCCCCACTGTTTGAAAGGAATTATAACTCTATTCTCCTCCCTCTTTCTTTGTATTAATATACAATTAATTTTTGATTGAATAATCACCTCGCATGACTAAAGAATATAAAATGAATAATGTGTGCATAAAACAAATAATCTAAGTAGACTAAGTAATAACACGACCTGTTCCTATTTGTTATTTTCCAAGTGGAGGCCAGATATTTATCCGAGCAGGTCGAAAGACTTGTATCCAATTTAGGAACTCATATTTGAAGGGACGACGGTAGTTTAGGTCCTAAAGCAAGGTATTTGATTGCCCCAATTCATTCCCAATTGAATAATTGGGTGGCAACTCCTTTCTCCAAACGTGCCTATGGTTCGTTTGTATTTTCTTAAGTCTCGAAAGAGGCTTTGACGTAGTATCGTGATCGTAAACGCTTTGACAGAATAAAAACCCCATTCACAGAGGTTAGTGGAATAAAAATATTAAAAAGACAATAGAGACATAAAATTTAACTTTGAAATGATTTATTATAAAGAGACTGATGAACACTTAAATATGTATGCTTAATAAGAGCTTAATTCATCATATTGCATTAATAGTGTCATTAAATTCCTCAACTTAAACATATTTCTAGTCTTTACATCTTTTAAATTAACTTTCTCTTAATGTTGGTTTTGTTACAGGTTCGATAAAGTGGGCATAACTTTCTATTTATAGATCAGAATGGTGCAAATCTTGATGTTTGTTAAAGCTGATTAAATTACCTACAATATTGTATTTACAAGCATCATCAAATTCGGGCTCTTAGTAGACCAAAAATGGGCTTGAAGTGAACCATCTACAGATTTAGCCCATCCTGACCAAGCCTCAGTTTTTTGACCATATCTCTCAAAATACGTATCCAAATTGTATGAATCAAGATGTTTTACAAAGCTAAGAGAAATATCTACGAGTTCATGAAGACATCTAATCAAAATTCTCAATAATTCAATGTCAAAATCGATGGTCAAAGTCATTTCAACTAATTACCCGAATTGTCAAAGTTGGTGCACATAATATTTGACAATTATTCTATTGTAATTTGACAAGTTTGCCCCTGAATGTATCTATAAATAGAGGTGCCTTGTGACCCATTAGGGCATCTTGGCCTTGGCTGGGATATCTTGTTATTATGTTTTTCTCTCTTATGTTTTAATATTATTAATGAATTTTCTTTTTGTAATTTATTTTCCTTTTTTGATAATGTCTTGCTAAATTCTCTTTTGCTCATGTGAAAGGGTGGAACCCTTGATATGAGAGTAAGAATTCTCTAACCCCTTGATACGTGCTTAATTATCATAATCTTATGTTATTTATTTTATATGTTTTATATTTATCTTGTTAATCAATCTTGATACCACTCGTAAAGTGGAGGTCCTGATCCATTGTCGACAATCATTGGCACATCAAATGCTTAGATCTTTTCTATATGTCTTATGATTCTTCCTTACTGACACGTATCTTGTTAGAAACCTTGATTTATCGTAGACATATGGTGACTGGCACATTGAATACTTGAATCCATTTACAAGAAGTGGTATAAATATTGGTAAAGAAACAAATATAATTCATATAACTAAAATGGGATATTTATCCTTGTTTGAAATATCAAGGGCAGATCTGCTAACCTTAGCTTTCATTAATATTGTGCTAATTTCTCTTGTGTTTTAATTATTCTCATTGATTGTTTATGAACTTGTTCTTTACTTACATTTGTTGATATTATCTTGTCATCTCTTTGAATCATCCATATCATATTTGCTTACTTTATAGTTTGTAGCGCTAAAACTCATTTCTCGTAGATCAACCCCAATCTTATCGGGTTTTTTACATTGACACTCCTATACTTGGTAGATAATCCTTTTTTGGATGTGTCAGAGACTATAATTCATAACAATTGGAAGCAATCAATGGCAATTAAGAGGTGAGATATTGAGAATCACTTATATGTTTTATAGCCCTTGAGGAAGAATCAAAGTAGAGAAATAGATAACCTACACATAAAAGTTTATCTCTAGCCTTACCAAGAATTCTAGCTTGACTTACAATTCATTCCCACCATTTCTAGAGAGAAAGTACAGAGAATTTTAATATACAATGATATAATAGAATCCAAATGATTTTTCTTCTTCTCATTCAACTCCTGAAGGTGTCCTTGTATAGGTGATTAAATGGAGCATTTTTAGTATTACCCAATCTTCCACATTTTCTACCAACTAACCTTCCACCAACTTGCCATACATTTTTGGCTACCAAAACGATTGAATTAGCTTTGTGGAAAACATGAAAGTTGTAGCTTTTTGTCTCATCTCTCTATAGCCACTAGGTTCATGCAATTTGGACATGTCTTTTATCAGAAATAGTCAAAATATCAAAGATAGGCTGGGCTAAGCAACAACTGCAGTTTAGTTCTGTTCTATCTCAATTTTGACCCATCAAATGTTGGATTTGGGCTTTTCATTATTCTTTAACTTTGTGTAGGATTGAGTAATGCTGCTTTAGGTTCATGAATCTCTTTATTTTGATTTATAAATTGAGAGTTACATCCATTTTACTAAAGTTGCACAAAGATTTCCATTAATTTACAATTTAAGGGCAACACTTTATTTCAAGATAAAGACTAAAAAAATGCAAAAGAAATGAAACAAATGTAAAGAAGGATAAACAAACTAATTATGCTAAAATGTCATAATAGTTTTACAATATTGACCAATTAACAATAATTATTTATGCTTAAAAGTGTATTTTCATGAGTTTATCAATAGATCTTGATCCTTTTATTTTGAATTTAAAAGGGGTTTGGGTCTTCAAATGTGCTACCCTGGTCTGGGGCCGAGTCCAACCCCTAGCCCTGTTTGACCTGCCCTATCCCACAGAGTATAAAGGTAACTATGGAAAAAGAAATAAAACACTTGGACCTAGAAATAATTTCTAGGGGTGATTGTGATAAATTTTAATACATTAGGATATCCTAGAATTTTCACTAAAGTATATATAGAAAATAAGGTTCCCAAATCTCCTATATCGTCTTCTCTTCTACTTGCTGAAATACCTAATAGTCATCGTCTCTCCACCGTCTCTGCCATCATCACTCGTCTACCATTGCTTGTTGTCGGCCATCTACTGCTCCAACATCACAGCATTGCAATGCCTCTTGTGGCTACCTTGCCGCTATGGCTCCAGCATCACAGCATTGCTCACGGATAGCTATTCTCCACAGATCTAGCATTGTAGCACCGCACATGAATAGCTCACCTCTATGACTCTAATGTTGCAACATCTCTTATGGCCAGCTCACCTCTACATCCACATCGCCAATAGCTCTAGCCTCTTCTCTCTCTCAATGGCCTTACCCAAAAAAGCTGCATCATTACCTAAATTATTATCCAATGAATTATATATATTCACCTTTGTGTTATTGCCTTACGAAACCATTATTTATTTTGGTAATTGATTTTTTTCACAAAACTTTAGTATGTATATATTTGAATTATGGAAACATTGTTTAGAATCTTGTAATTAATTAAAGCATTTGTTTGCATCAATATCTTTTAACATAATTATCCTTTCATCTGATAAATCAATATACAACATCGTAAACTGATGAGAGTGTAATCCATATGTGAACAAGGCTTTCATTCGCCAAAGTGTTTGCGACCATGATATCGTGTCAAAGCCTCTTTCGAGCCTTAAGGGAACATAAACTAGCCTTGGGCACGTTTGGAGAATGGAGTCGTCGTGTAATAATTCAATTGGGAATGATTGGGGATAATCTAATCCCTCACTTTAGGACCTAAACTACCCTTATTCCTTTAGAGATGGGTTCAAGAAGTTAGGTATGATTCCTTTGACTTGACCAGATATAAATCCGGCCTTTACTTGCGAAATACTAAATAGGAATAGCTCCTATCGTTACTTAGTCAACTTAAGTGATTCATTTTTTGCACACATTCTCATTTTTATCTTTATTAGACATGTGAGGTGATTATTCAATCAAAATAGTTGTAAATTCATACAAGGAAAGAGGAAGGAGAATAGATTACATTTCCTTTCAAACATGGGAGTATGGAAAGAGGATTACAACAGTTGTTATAAAATAACTCTAAAGAAAAATTTTTCCATACATTCATATATTTGAACATTCTTTCTAGGTAATCGTCCTTCACCATCAATGTGAGTCCACCATCACTTCATAGCATCAGACAATTACACTTCATAATATACAAATAAATTATAAATCATACAAAGTCATAATCTAATATCATGGCATTCTAGCCTAGATTTTCATAAACTCTATCATGGCAATTCTGCCTATAGCTATTCTAGCATTATTCATATCAATTCATGGCAATTCTAGTTTAAACATTATTCTCATGGCATATTCTAGCCTAAGCATGGCATTCATGGTATATTCTAGCAAACTTCAAACAATTATCATCAAACAAGCAATTCAAAGGCAAAATGATAATTCTTACCTATCCATGATTCTAAGCATATAATCCTAGGCATGATTCTAATAAAAGAGAGATACTAGACTTACCTTGACACGCTTATCCATCTTGCAAAACAAACAGGGTTTATAATAATTCATAATAACCCTAACATGCTTCTAAGCATAAAATTAAACCCTAAACATACTTCTTCTAAGGAAGAAAAATAAAAGAAAAAATAGAAGGAGGAGAGAATTCTGCTATCAAGTCGTACCCTCTCCGGGTTTAAAGCAATAGAACGCTTGGAAATCTTTATATTCGGAAAGACTTCTCGAATTCTCGAGTGTGTTTTCAAGAGGGAAAAAAGATAATTGTATTCAACAACTGATGTGTATTCCAAAGTGAAAAGGAGGCTATTTATATAGAGGAGGGTGAAGCTAAAACAGGAAGGAAAGAAACCAGAATGGAAGGTCCCAACGAAAAATTTCCAAAATTAAAGGTTTAACATCGAGTGGCTGCCATCAAATCCTTGGCCGACTGTCTGACAGCAAGCCAGCTATCAACCAATAGTCGAGAGGCTATTAGATGGTCTGGCGGATGTTTGATGGTCGACCAGTCAATATCTTTTTAGCCTTTTGATATTTTGCAATCCTTCCCTTTAGACCTTTGTCCATTCGATTACACGTAACTTCTCAAATTCAACTCCAATTTGTGATTCGTAAATATTTACAAAAGCTAGACATTTGTATCTTTGCAATGATATCTGATCATCATCAGATTCTTCCTAGGTTAATTTCTGTGATTTTTCAAAATCACATGTCAGTTTTTGAGGCCCTTCACCAACTCTTTCTCACCCTTCTCTTCTTGGCCCTCAACGACATTTTGGTCATTTTCTTTGCTCAACAATCATCCTCATTTCATCATCGAAGCTAAAATATTCAATGCCTATAACTTAACCCTACTTTGGAGAGGTTTGTGAGACACAAATGTTGACAAAATACTCGTACCTCATCTTTCTTTTTTCCTTTTCCACATCTTTGCCTTCATCCTCCTCCTATCGTACTTTCTCATCATCTTCATTTCTCTCTTTCTACTCCTACAAAAAGTGCGTCCATTCGAGGACTAATTTACCCATTTAAGGGTTGAAGTAGCCTTTCTAAAGGCAAATGTGTCCATCTACCTGTCTAAGGGAGGATGTGCCCATCTAAAGGTAGATGTGGTCATTCAAGGATGAAAAAGTATCCTTATGATAGTATGATAAAACATTCTTCAATGCACCTACTTAGGGTTTCGTAACACATTTCAGTTTGCCTATTTTGAGAGCTTATAAAACTCTTAAATGCACCTACTTCCTAGGGTTTTTAACACTCTTTAATATGCCTCTTCTTTGAAGTTGTGGCTATTCTAAGGGCTTAAAACACTATTGAGTGCACGCTTGTGCCTATTTTAAAGGCTTAAAACATATTTAAGTGCACCTACTTCATAGGATTTCCTTATAATATATGCCCTACTCGAAAATTTTCTTGCATGCACTACTTCAAGGTCTCTAGATCTTGTCATTCTTCGTGCATTCGGTTAAGTATTTTTTATTCCTTTTTGATCTCTTCAGACTTTGCATTCGCTGGGTTTCATGCCCCTTTTTTAAGTATTCCTCATGCTTCTTCTAGTTTTTGTATTCATTAAGTTTCATGCCCTTCTTTCAAGTATTCTTGCTTCTATTCTCTATTTCTTCTGGTCTACTAGGGAAATCTCTTGAATTCTTCGTTCTCATATTTATGTTGTCTTTACCTCATCAAGTGTGTTCTTCAACAAATTGTTTTCTAGTATCTGGAGGAATTCTCCCATGTGATTTCGATCAAAGATTTTATCGATCGATGTTACTCTTCTTTCGTTGTGAGTTGCTAAGCCATTGCCATGGCTAAGTGTGTTCTTCAACAAACTATTTTCTAGTGTTTAGAGAAATTTTTCTCTCTTCTCTCTTCTCTCTTCTCTCTTTCTTCTTTTTTCTCTTTCCCTATTTTTTTCTTCACTTTTTTCTTTTCCTTTTTATTTTTCTTCCTCTTTTTCTTCTTTTCTTCTTTTATTATTTTGTCCTTCATTAAAAGGATGGTCGGTCGACTATATTATAGCTGGCCGTGTAGACACTTAATTTTTGAGGCTTGATGATGAAATGAAGATGAATGATAAGCAAAGAAAATGACTAAAATGCCTATGAGGACCCAAAATAGAAGGTGAGAAGGAGTTGGTAAAGTGCCTAAAAAACTAGCACGTGATTTTAAGAAATCATAGAAATTAATATAGTAGGAATCTGATGATGAATCATATAGTTTTGTGAAGCTATTGGTGTCTAGTTTTTGTAAAAATTTATGAATTGCAAATCAGAGTTGAATCCAAGAAGTTATGTGCGATTGGAGGAACAAAGGTTTGGTTTGAAGGGATTGCATGAAGCATGACAAAAAATTAAAGGGCCAAAGAGATATTGATCAACCAGCCATCAAACAGCTACCTGACTGTCCAGGACAGTTGCTTGGCCATCTGAAAAATGTCTAACTCTTGGCTGATGCCAATTCGGTTGTCAGACAATTGTCCAGATGTTTGGAGATGGCTGTCTGACCCTTCATGACTTATTTTCAAAAATTTTCAATATGAACCTTCCTTTTTTGTTTTATTTCTTCTCTTATTAGCTCCACCCCTCTCCTATATAAACCCCCCTTGGTTCACTTCTCTAGACAAATTGATTATCGAATACAATTTTCTCTTCTCCCTCTTGAAGACATAATAAAGAATTCGATAAGTCTTTTCCAGTATAAAGATTTTTAGGCGTTCTATTGCTCTAAACCTAGAAAAGGTACATCTTGAGAGCAGAATTCTCTACTCTCTCCCATTTTCTCTTTTATTTTCTTGCTTAAAAGAAGCATGTTTAGGGTTTAATTTGGTGCTTAAGAGCACTCTAGGGTTATTATGGATTATTCCAACCCCTATTTGTTTTACGAGATGGATAAGTGTGTCAAAGTACATCCGCAATCCCTCCTTTATTAGAATAATGCTTAGGAATTTACTTTCTTCACGAATGCTTAGAATCATGCTTAAAGGCACATAATTAGAATCATGTTAAACAAAATTATTTGCTTTGATGAATGCTAGGAAATAGCATAGAATTGGTAAGAATTACCCTTTTGCTCAAGAATTTCTTATTTGATGATGATTGTTTGAATTAGAATAGAATATGTTATTAATGCCATGTTTAGGCTAGAATATGCCATGAGAATCGTAATTAGGCTAGAAATGCCATGAATTGATATGAATAATGCTAGAACAACTATAGGTAGAATTGCCATGATAGAATTTATTAATATCTAGGCTAGAATGTCATGATATCAGATTATGGCTTTATTTTGATTTATAATTCGTTTGTTTATGAGTGTACAAATGTTTGTATGTTAAGAAGTGTAATTCTGTGGTGCCATGAAGTGATGGTGGATGCACATTGATGGTGAGGGACCATTACTTAGAATAAATGTTCAAATATATGATTGTATGGAATTATTTTGTTATTGAAAAACATATGATGTAATCTTCTTCCCATTCCCTCATATGTGATGGAAATGTAATCTATTCCCTTCCCTCTTTCTCTGTATGAATATGCAATTATTTAGATTGAACAAATACCTTACATGTCTAATAAAGGTAAAAATGAGAATGTGTACATAAAATGAATCACTTGAGCAGACAAAGTAATAACACAAGCTATTCTTTCCTTAGTCGAGGCTAGATTTACATCCAAGCAAGTTAAAAGACTCATACTTAACTTCCCAAAATATCTATGAAGGATGAGGGTATTTTAGGTCTTGAAGTGGAGGATTGGCTTGCCTTAATTCATTCCCAATTGAGTAATTGGTTGTGGCCACTACTTTCTCCAAACGTGCTTATGGCTCGTTTGTGCTCTCTTAAGTCTCAAAATTCGCTTTGACATAGTGTCGTGGTCGCAAATGCTATGGCAAGATGAAAGCCTCTTTCACAGTGGTTACTCAACTGCGGATAAGAGAAATTAATTCTGATGAGAATACCAAATTCTAATGCCTCATGTTGGTATAATGAGTCCCAACATCACTACACTTTTGAACACAATGGGCACAAACTACCTAAACTAGCTGTGTGGCACTGGCATGAGAAGCCTTTGGTTCTATTCAACCCGGAGACGACTAATGTTCGTGTCACCACCTTTAACTATGTACCATAGAATTGGTATAAAAAAAGATTGGCTTAAAAGGAGATTTCTCACTCGAAGGAGCCTAGACCACTGGACCTTTGAGACTCATGCCCATATAGATGACTTTACAAATTTTCAATAGGATGAATGTTTGAAACCCATGTTGAAATACATGCCATAGATGTAAATTCCCCATGATTAAATAACATTAACTCAAAAACATCATGAAATCATGAATGAATGCCACATATCAAGTCACCCATAAGAATAAAATAGGAACACGTGCCATAAGTTGAGGTTATCATGATGTTTTGAAAACCATGTTATGATAATCAACATGAATGTTAGAATTAAGAGAGAGAATCTTGCATTCCTACATCCCATGATGATGACTTGGGAATGAGGCCAAAAATCCTAGGAAAAAAAACTTGACCTCATGTGTGTAGAAGTAATAAGGTTGGAAGGCTAAAAGCATGTTTATGCCTTTGTATGAGCATGCATCATATCATGAATGCATGCATGCATGGCATTAATACCTTTGTTTTGTAGCTATCATAGCTTGGGTTAGACGAGGTGGTTGTTTGACAAGGTTGGAACCAATTGACGAAATGATTGCACCCAATAACAACAATGTTGAAATGGTTCAATTGAGAGCTGACATGGTTGCACACCAGTAACAAGTCGCCTAACTCATTAAAGCACTTTAAAATAGGCCTCGTCACATGAATCACTCGACACCCGAGGGTAATGGTAATGGTGATGGTGAAACTAGCCAAGGCAAAAATAAGGAGAAATGTCGATCAACCGAAAAGAATCCAAATTAGTCAAGCAATGGGCCAAAGACATAGAGAAGGTCCAATTCCTTTTGAAGAAGAAAGGACTGAAAGGGGTTGAACATCTAGATGACATTTTACTTGGGAGATCAAGACTTGCCTCCCAAGTTTTGTTTATCAGACTTGCTGAAATTCAACGGAGAGGGGAATCCCAAAACACATTTGAAGTGGTGTGCAGCCATCATGGCTACCACTTCTTTGTCGAATGAGCACATTTTGATATAATTATGCTATCCCTAGAAGATGATGTGGTAGCATGGTATCATGATAGCTTTCCTAACAATTTGTGGACCAGTATCGCCACAATACCCGACTGGGGGTAACCTTAAAAGATTTGGAGTTGATGAGGCAAAAATCCAACGAGACTTTTTTTGAGTACCTAGTTCTTTGGAGAGCCAAGGCAGCCAAAATGACCACTAGGCCTATAGAGAAGGATCAGGTTCACATGGTGATCAATGGAGCCTATAGTTTCATAGTGATAGGCTGGCGGGAAATTTTGAAAGACTTGTATGATTCAGGCAATCAAATGGAAGAAGTAGAGTCTAGACAGAAGAGAAGCAATCATAGCTACCCTAAAAAAAGTCAAGGGCAATATCACTAATCTAGTAGGGCAAGCACGAAGCACGTAGAGGTGAAGGCGGTTGCCCTGCAAAGAAGATTCATTCATTTTAGAAGGCCATTTTTTGAAATCTTTACAAGGTTGAGAGCCAAAGGAATCTTATGACCATTGCCACTAAGAGAGCTTCCAAATCCATTTACCAAGGAATTAGAGGCACCATGAGAAATACGAATTCCATCAAGTGACCAGTGATGAGTGGGTTTATACTTGTAATTTAAGTATCTTTGAGCTTAATACTTTGTCGGTTTTTGGGTATTTTTGTGACTTTGATGTGTGTTTTGTGTTTGTGTAGGTTAAATAAAGTTGGAGTACGAATATGGAGAAGTTTCAAGCAAGAATTCGATAATTTGAGCAATTACAATCTTTATCTTCAATTGGATGACCAACTTCTCAGATTTTTCCCTGCTAATTTACAACGAACTATAGCTCATGTGATATACCGTTAGAAAGCTCAATAAGTCTACTTTTTGAAAGAGTTTACGGTTCATCAATTAGAGTTTTATAGGAGAAGTCAAGTATATTTTTGTAGAAAGGGGCAAAATTGTAATTTGTAGTAGTGCAGGGTACTGTAGCAAGTTAAGAATTTTGCAGTTGGACCCTTATATTGAAGCTTTCAATTTGTACAATTTAGCCCTTGCTAATAAATATGAGATTTTTTCTCATTTTAGGATATCTCCCATTCGGGGAGGAGATCTCTTCAACCTCTAGAAAGAGAAACTCTCTCCCCTCTTATGGTGGTTGGCGCGATGGTTTTCGGTGTCGAAAATCCGTAGTCATCAGATTTGTCTCCAACAGTCTAGTTTTCCCTTTCCCTCTTTTTTAATTATGTTTGTTGTGTGTTTTTTTTAGTATGAATTAAGTTCTATCTTCTAGGGTTAAGATGTAGCCAAATTATGATACTCTAGTTAATTAAATTCAATATATTACTTATTTATTCCATGATTGCTGAGCAATTTAATTATATGCTTAATGCTTGTTAAAGCTTGATCAACTTTTGCATGATTTGAGATATGAATTGAGACTGAGAAGTGATATTCATATTATTCCTTAATTATTTTTTCATAAATCTACATAAAACAGAGATATGAACGTGATTTATGCAATCTTATTGATTTATTGTGCTTAATGGGTATTAATAGTGAGTTAGATGAGACAGAGATGTGGTTCTGATCTATTAAAATACATTGTTATTGCTTGAGAAAGAATAATAATTACATCAGTGAAATCGATTGGCAACAATTAGGAATGAGGCTGGCATTATAGTAATTGATGACTAGAGTGGATTAATTTCGGTGAAATTGGTACCCTAGAGCGTTGTGTCATTGTATTCTCTTTTTAGTTTCCTGACTGCTTTTTTGTTAGTGTTAATTTTCTATTTAATTTCCCTACAAATTAAACCTCAATTTTGATTCTTTTTATTTTAAATAAGAGTTAATAAAATGTTGATAATTAGTAACGACAGTCCTCGTAGAAACGATATATGTACTTTCACTTTATTACCTGCAACGATTCTATATACTTGCAGATTTTTTGCAACAAGTTTTTGGCGTCGTTGCTGGGGATTGTCTTGTTTATTAATATCGAAATAGTTTAACTCTATTGGTGTGTATCTATATATTGTTTGCATTTGACTTTTGCTTGTGTTGTTTTTTTTTTTTTTGTTATTGAATGCCATTAAATATTTTTAGTGTGTTGAATTTTTAACTTTTGTTTTAGTCTAACTTTTGTCGATTACTTTTTTTTTATCTTAGAAAAAAATTTCCTTCTTCATCCCATCACTGCCACTATTCATAACCGAAATTACTATTCATCACTGTCACTATTCATAACTGGAATCAGTATTTATAACAGGCCGTCGGCGAGTGACACTTCACAACCCCTCCCCCCACCCCCCCACCCAAAATTGTAGGTCGAGACTCCATCTACCATTCTTCCTTCTTCACCAACCTTAGAAAACCACGGGAACACCTCCAAAAGCTTAATCTAAGATTTAGACCACCATCTCTTCCTCGTTCTTCTTATTTTCTAGATTCTGACAGTCACCACTCCTCCTCTCCTCCTTAACCAATCCAAACAGAGAGTCCAAGCTTCCATACTCCATCAATTGATTAAGATATTCAGTGAAAAATTTCCAGTAGGGGTATATGCGTAAATTTTAAAAGTTGTATAATTCTGCAAGGGGTCTTGTCATGTTTTAAAGTTTTTGGGGTGCTGGGTAAGTAGTATCGTGACAGTTTTTTATTGATTTTTTGGTTGTTTCTAATTTACTCTTTGCAAATTGATTTGTTTGAGAGTGAATTGAATTCTTGAAATTGATTGTGTGATTTTTGCATTGTTATTGATTATGATTTCAAGTTTTAAGTATTATTTGTTGTGAATTTGATTTTGTAGTGTTATTTGTTTAGCATTCATTTTAGTTTGCATTCATTTTGTTTTTAAAAAAAAACTTAGTATTGATTTTCTTGTTTCTAAGCTGTGACAATGGGCATGGAAATTGATATTGAAGTTATAGATGAAATCGAGGATTTAGTTGTAGCTTTATCCAAAGAGATGCTAAAAGCTGAGGTCAGAGCCTTATCAAGGAATTTGAGAAATTTGAATGTCAAAGTTTTATGTAAATGGTGTGATGGAGATCATTGTAGTATTGATTATATAGTTGGGAACCACTTTGTAGTCCCAAATACTTGCCAGACGAAGCATGTGCCAAACTTTCAAAGGCAACAATACTACCATCCCTCAAACACATAGCCAAACACCTATCACTCATCTTGGACAAATTTTCCCAAACACTCATGGGATAATGATCTTAATTGTTTTGATTCTCAAATTTTGCAGCCTAAAGAAGAGAAAAGTAGTTTGGAGGAAGCTCTTGCTCAAGTTAATGCCAATTGTCTCTAAAATTTTAGCAAGCATTTCTCAATTTTCAACAAACACTTCTCAATTCATGGCTGAAATAGAAAAGACTTTTCAAAGCCAAGCAGCCTCAATTTGAAATCTTAAGATGCAAGTAAGCCAATTGGCAAGTATGATTTCAACAGAACCTCAAGAAGCATTATGAAGTAGCATTGAAACAAATAATGAGGAAGTGATGATGATTGCATTGGCAAGAGAAGAACAAATTGACAAGTTCCATGACAATTGCAAGGAAGCTGAGGATAGCCAACATACATGCCAATTTAAGGAGAACATTGAGCAACCACATCTAGCAACATCACCACTATCATATGTGCCACCAATCTCTTTCCTCAACGTCTCAAAAGGAACAACTCAGATAAGCAATTTCCTAAATTTCTTTATATTTTTAAGAAATTAAATATTAACATTCCTTTTGTAGATTTGTTAGAGCAAACACCCAGATTCATGAGATTCATGGAAGAAACCTTATCCAACAAAAAGGAATTAGGAGAACATGAAGTGATGAAGCTAAGAGAGGAATGCACCACTATTTTGAGAAAGAAAGTGGCTCGAAAATTAAAGAATTCAGGGAGTTTTCCTTGTTCCATTAATAGAGCATTTTGTAATTATAGTGCAGACATTATTTTGATGGCATGTTCCACTTTTAAGAAACTTTGCCTTGATGAAACCAAAATCTCTCCTAGATAAGGTTGCAATAGCACTTTAGATTATAGAAATCTTCATGTCATCATGTTAAATTTGCAACCATTACTTCAAGAAATTTTTGAATTGAAGCTTAAATCATCAATTCTTGAAGCAAAATCATGTGAGAAGACCAATGAAGCTGTCCAAATTTTCAAATCTTTGAGGAAGATTTTGACTTCAACTCCTATAATAACTGAACAAGGTTGAATTAGCTTCAAATTTTCTTCTTTTCTTGTTTATTTTCTTTTAATTAGGTTTTTTATGTTTGATTTATATTTGCTAACTTTTTTCCTAATTTTATTTACTTGTTTATTTTATATTGCTTTGTAGGAATGTCGAGCTGATGACATTAAATCAAGCATTACTTGGGACATCAAGCTATGGAATAGAACTACATTTCACAGTCGGCACATTAAGTCCTAGTCATTGCTTCAACTCTCGAGGATCTAATCAGCAAATTGCAAGCATTCGTTTTTGAACTCGATCCAGCAACGGCTCAAGTAAATTTGTTTGAAAGAAGTGATCAAAGGCATGAATTGGATTTGACACTCTGACTGTAATCAATAATTGCTTGAATCTCTTTATTTTTGTTTTTTATTGTGTTCATTAAAATTCTTTTCTTGTTGTTTCTCTTTTGCCAGCAATCTAGTAGACTAACCTGTTAGAATGGCTGGGTGAAGAATTTAAACATTCCTGAAGCGCATTTTGGTTCTGTTGTGCCCGAAGTGGCAGAGTTAGGGAATAGAGTTAAATTTTTTTACCCCATTCTAACTAACTTGCATTAGGACTAACTTGTTTTGTAACAAACGAGTGTTTTGTTTGGGTTCCATTTCTTTTTTTTTTTTTAAGTGTTGTTTTCTTTTGAGTTTTGCGGGCCGATAATAAGCAAATGATTGAATTGAGAATCACTCTTGGAAAATAATATATTATGCATAGATCTATGTGCATAAAATGTTGGTTGGTTTTTGCTTTACTTTTAATTCCTTGAACAACATCAAGCACATTGCCATGATCACTGACTTGTTTATTTTCTTAGAAAAGGTTTATGCAATTTAAGAATTTCACAAGATTTCATTGAATTCTAAAATCTGCTTGATTGTCACTTGAGGCGAAATCCTAGACTATATTGTACTAAGGAAATGATTTAGGCCATCTTTGAATTGTTTGAGCCTTTCTAGCCAACCTATGTATGAATTCGATCCCTAGTTTCCCCTTTTGTGCCTATATAAATATTTTCTTCGATTTAACTCACTAAAATTTCTCCTAACCCAAAAATTAATTTTTCCAAACAGTTTATCCTTTACCTATGAGCATGTAGATCATTCAAGACTACATTTTGAGCTATGCTACGGTTTTTGAAAGTTGAGGGAGATTGGGAGGTGCAATGAGCATTGATAGTGAGTTCCGTAAAAAAAAAAAGAAAGTATCTTCTTTGCTTCACTACCACATTGAGGACAATGCGTTGTTTAAGTATGGGGGAGAGGTAGTTGGTTGATATAAAAAAAAATTTCCAAAAAAAGGGAGATTGAGAAGAAAAAGAGTTCAACTCTACTTATGAGATACATAGAGCCTATTCGTAGTCCATTGAAGAGGCAAAGGCGACATTATTAGTTCCTTGATCGGCTTAGATGTTTGATGTTTTCCTTTTGTTGTTATGCAAAATAATAAAACATTTCAATAGGCATATTTGTTCAAAAAAATTTCATTTCAATAATAAAATTATAATCTTTACTCTTGAAACGATATGGTGCACAATGAGACAGCTCCTCTCATTATTAAGTCATTTTTGGTTTTTTGATTAATTATTTTTTTCTCACCTTTTTTTTTCTTGATACATAATATTTCTTTAGCCTGTCCATATTAATGGGCTCGATGAATTCATTCTCTTCTATAACTAATAGAATAATAGCTCTGTCAGATATGACCTCTGTTACAACGAATGAACCTTTTCAATTGGGTTTGAACTTCCCTCTTAGATCAAACACAAATGGGCTTGCTTGCTTAAGGACCAACTCTCCGTCTTTGAACTTCTTTGCCTTTTTTTGTTAAAGGCTCGAGCAACTTGTTTCTAGTATAATTGCATGTGATACTTGGCCTTCATTCTATTCTCATCGATCAAGGCCAATTGCTCATGTCTATTATTGGTCAATTCCCTTTTAGAAACTTTTATCTCCATTAGAACCCTCACTGATTTTATTTCTATCTCAATTGGTAAGACTGCTTTTGAACCATATACCAATGAGAAGGGCATCATGCCGATTGAGTTTCTGGATGTTCTTCTATAACCCCATAACACAAACAACAAGTTCTCTATCCAATTTTCATATGTTTGTACCACCTTGGGCCAACATCTTCTTGATTTTTTTTATTAGCCGCTTCTACTGCTCCATTGGTTGGTAGCTAGTATGGAGATGACTTATGGTGTTCAATTTCAAACTTCTCAAATAGAGCCTTAGTTTCTACCTGAAAAGTAACCTTATTGTTAGTCACGACATGATGTGGTGCGCCAAATCTGTATATGATGTTCTTCTTGATGAACTTCACCATTTTTTTTTTGCCCTTGACCTAGTATAGGACTCAGCTTTTGTCCATTTGGTGAAGTAGTCAATCGCCACCACCACATATTGATGCCTATTCGAGGCTGATGGTCTTATTTCACCTATAATGTTGATACTCCATGCAGTAAAGGGCCACAATGTAGTCATCCCTTATAACTCCAAGGGTGGTTGATGCATCAAATTTCTGTTAATGTGATACTGATGACACTTCTTCACAAATCAGACACAGTCTGTCTCCATAGTTAGCCAGTAAAAACCTTGTCTAATGATCTTTCTTGTAAGCACTAGCCTATTCATGTGTGACCCACATACACCATTATAGATTTCTTCCATAAGTCTCTCTGTCGTTGGCCTCATCAAGCAAAATCCTCTCTTCTAGATATCTCTTTAAGTCATAAAACCATGGCTTTTCATCCACTTCCATTTCAATTACATTAGATTCCTTATAATAAGGACCTATATATCCTTGTGATATCACTATTGGTCTCACCAATAATTCTTGCGTGCTTGCCCATATTGATTCCAACGAAGCCAATACATCAGTAATCTAATTCTCATTTATAGGAAGATGGTTGAAGGTGCATTGCTTGAACCTTCCAATCAATCTTTGAATGTGTTCAAGGTAAGGTTTTAGCTTCCTTTCTCGTAGATCTCAATCTTCATTGGCTTGAGAGATGACTAGTTATGAATCTCTCGAAACTTCGACTTCATCAATGCCCATGGCAATCACAGCTTCTAAACCAAAAATCATAGGCTTCATATTCAGCCATTTTGTTGGTGACTCTAAACTCTAAGTTCTTCTCGAATGGAATGACTTCTTCTATCGGTGATACCATAATCACTCCTATTCCAACATCGTTGCGATTAATAGCTCCATCAAAGAACATTCTATATCCCACTATCGAGATTACTCCCATATGTTCATCTAGGAATTCCAACTCCTTTGTTCATCATCATCAATTGGGTTCATAGCCGAGAATTCTGCTACTACTCTTTCTTTCACCATATTCCAAGTGACATATTGAATGTCGAATTTCAGTAATTGTACTAACCATCTTGCTAGCTTCCTCACTAATACTGGTGCCTCAAAATGGTACTTCATTGGATCTTCCTTCGAGACAAGTTTTCTCAACATAGTCATCCTTTGTCCTGTACGATAGCAATTGCTTGCTAACTTAATAGATGATACACCCTTCTCGTCTTCTTATGCCAGCATAGAACTGATGGCCTATTCTAATAGAACCAAGTAAAGAATTAATTCTTCTCAGGTTTTGGAGGTCTCAAAACTGGTGGATTCTGTAAGTACTTTTTAATCCTCTCAAATAGCTCTTCGCACTGATCATTCCACTCTATCGGTTGATCATTCTTTAAAAGCCTAAAAATCGGTGCACAAATGATTGTTAGTTTAGTGATAAATCAACTAATGTACTAGATCTTGCCCATAAACCCTCAAACTTCTTTTTTAGTCTTAGGTGATAGCATCTTCATAATGGCCTTCACCTTGTCTGGATCTACTTCTATCCCTTTCTTGCCAACTACAAATGCCAGCAAATTCAATAAGGTAACTCTAAAGACATGCTTTTTCAGATTTAACCGTAACTTTTATTTCTTCACCCTTTCTAGAAATCTGTCTAAGGTGTCAAGGTGATCTTCTTGAGTCTCGAATTTCACCATCATGTCATCCACATAATCTTCTATCTCCTTATGCATCATGTCACAGAATAGTGTTATTACCATTTGTTGGTAGGTTGCCCTGTATTCTTCAACCCAAAGGCCATCACTTTGTGGCAATAAGTTCCCCATTCCGTAATGAAGGTCATCTTCATCTTATCTTCGTTGGCCATTAATATATGGTTGCATCCAAAAAATCTATCAACAAAAGAGAATATCACACTAGTAGTTGCGCTATCTACTAATACATTGATGTGAGGCAAAGAAAAATCATCATTTGGTAAGGCCTTGTTCAAGCCTCGATAATCTACGAACATTCAGACCCTTTCGTCCTTCTTCGGTACTAGCACGATATTGGCTAACTATTCCATATACTTTACCACTTCGAGGAACTTAGCCTGAATTTGTTGAAAGACTTCCTCTTTGATTTTTTGAGCCCATTCTGATCCCATTCTTCTTAGTTTCTATTTAACTGGCTTCACATGCGAATAAGTCTGAATTTTATGCTCAACGATGCTTCTGTCGATTCCAGGCATGTCATCATAGGACCAGGCAAAAACTTCTTCATATTTCTTTAACAATTTCTAAAATTTCTCTCTCTCTTCAGGAGTTGTATAAAGTGCAATGCATATGTTCTTAAGTTTTTTGATTGTACCAAAATTAAAATCACGAATTTGAATGGTATGAATTTCAAATTTGATAGTAAAATGGAAATTCTGATGCACGACATCATTAGGAAAGACATCACATAAATAATCAAAATTATTTTTCATTGCTTTAAACTTTAAAACATAAACAATGTCCTTTTCTTCAAAGAGGTTGGGTACAAAACATCCTCATAAGATACACTTGAAATTCTTTCTTCGATAAAATCAGTAAGGTCGATGGATAGATCCATTGGCAGTCCTTGTTCTTAAGGCTTCTCCTCTTTTATGGTTATCCTCTCCATCTCTTCCACCAAGTCATTCCTCTTGGGGACTTCTACCCGAAGGATATGTATGAAGATCTCAAATATGGGCTTCAATATTCCATTGAAAACCCATGGTTTAACAGGCCCCATATACTTTGTATCTTAGGCCTTGATGAATTTGATGAATCTCTCTTTCTTAGGCTCAATGTCTTCTTATGCCTTATCGGATTCATAACCCAACCCTTTGCTAGAAGTTTGGCCTTTTAAATGTGGGAAAGATGGTAAGCCACGTCAATTCCTTACAAGCCCAGTTCTTGTTAAGTATCCTTGGTTCTTCATTATCCCAACTACAATCAAGCTGACTTTGTCAATTATGGCTCCTTGAAAGCCACTTATGTAAGTATTTCTCCAACGTTTACACTAAAATAGTTGGTGCAATACTTGAGGCTGCATGAATTGTTACGATCTCCTTATCCATATTGAATCGGATTTTCTGATGTAAAGTGGAAAGAATCCCGGCAGGTGAAACCATGCTCATCCCAACAAGCTAGCACTTAATATAACTAGAATATTAAAGATTGTGAATTTGGTCATAACTTCAATTGGCCTAGTCTTCATTAAGGCTTTAAAGATTCCTATGCCACTTCTCTTCGGATCATTATAAGCCTTGATCACTATATTACAAGGCTCAAGTTCATCTTTATTGACTTCGTATTTGTGCAATATCTTTATAGTCACAATATTGATGGCGGCATCATCCACCATGATACAAGGAGATGTTTTTTGACTAATCTCTACGGTGATAAACAATGGCTTGCCATAATTCCTCTATTTGAATGGTAGATCTTCATCAGTCAAGATGATTTCTTCCTATTCTCTTACCCCTTTGGGTTCTCCTCCAATCAAGGCGGTCAACATTTTACTAGTAGTGGTAGCCATTTATATTTCTACCTCCTTCAAAACCTTCACCATGGCTTCTATATGCTTTTGGGATGATATAAGCGAATGCCAAATGTGCATATTCGCTTGAGTCTTCTTTAATTTTTTGATCACTTGATCCTCTTCCTTTTTGGTTTCTTCCTCTTTGGCAAGTTCTTTGCCGTTTTCAACCATCTTTTTAGTTGGTTTCTTGCTTTCCTTCTCAAGGTAAAATCTACCACTCTGTGGACATTCTCTCTCTCACCCTTGAGTGTTTCTTCCTCATGTATTTCTCCGTCAATTCTCACCTCTTCTTCTTCATCACCACTAAATGTAGCCCAAAAGTTTGGATAGGTCTTGACTTTAGGGATGTCACCACAAATCCCTATAACTCTCACTTCTTTACATCTTCTAGGTATACTCTTCCTTTTCATTAGACTCTCAACTCACTTTCTTTTCCTAGCTTCACTACCCTTTTTGACCTTTAATTTTCTAGGGCCTTTTTTAGCCCTTTTTCTAGCCATCAACTTTTTCCTTTTCTTTCTTTTCTTGGTCACTTAGGTTCAAATGTTTGCGTTCCAAGCTTTGTTTCACCCCTTCACTGCAATATTAGTTCATCCACCCTTCTTGATGTGAATCTTGGCTACCAAAGGAATGGGCTCATCTTTTACCCTTTTAATGATCTCCATGGGCTCTTCTTCTTTGGGCTCTTTAGCCTTGGGCCTCTTCGTTGAGACCACCCTTATAGTTGATTGTTCTAGCTTAGACTTCTTTATTCTCTTGGCTCCCTCGGCCCTACTCGATTTACTTTTCTTGGAAAAGTTCATGACTTACTCTTCAATCAAGCCCGATTCAATCATGTTGATTGATGGAGGTGGTACCCAGTTATAGTTAGGCAATGGGTTGCTCCTTGTGTTGGGCTCATATGTCTCTAGGTCAGGAATTTGGCCCTTGTTAATCAAATCTTGGATCTTATGGAAAAAGCGAGTACAATCATCATTCTTGTGACCAATCACTTGATGGAATTGACATTTCTCACGGTGCCTTCAATTCCTTGGTAGTGGGTTTGGAGGCTCTCTTAGTGGCAACGGTTGCAAGATCCCTTCTGTTTTCAACCTTGCAAAGACTTTAAAAAGTGGCCTTCCAAAATGACTGAATCTTCTTTGTGGGGCCACTGCGTTTACCTTTACATGCTTTATGCTTGACCCACTAGGTTGATGATACTGCCCTTGAGTTCTTCGAGGGCACTTATGGTTATTTCTTTTCTGTCAAGATTCCAACTCTTCTATTTAGACACTTGAGTTATGCATGTCTTCGAATGCTGTAATGGGGAAGCCTATTAGTTTATCACTGATAAAGTTATGGGCTCCCTTGATTACCATGCTAACTTGGTCCTTCTCCGCAGCCTGGTGATTATTTTGGCTACTTAGCCCTCCAAAGAATTAAGTACTCCGAAAAAGTCCCGTTGGACTTTTGCCTCGCCGTATCTAAGTCCCTCAATTGTACCCTCAGTTAAGTATTGTGGTAGTACTATTCTATAAATTATTGAGAAAGTTCTTCCCAGTCTTCTCAAAGTCTCTTTAGAAAGTCATAATATGATGCTACCATGTCGTCTTCTAAAGATAGCATAAACTATTTTAGTATATGCTCCTTCACCAAATGAGTAGTGGCTATGATGGCTACATATTACCTCAAATGTGTTTTGGCATTCCCCTCCCCGTTGAACTTAGGTAGGTGTGGCAAGCGAAATTTTAAAGGCAAATTGTGGTCTCCCATAAGCAAGATGTCATTTAGGTCTTCATCCCCATTCAACCCTTCTTCTTCAAGAGAGATTGGACCTTCTCCATGTCTGTGGCTAGCTGCCTGACCAATTTAGGTTCTTTATTGTTGATCAGGTTTTTCTCCCTATTTCTACCTTGGTTAATTTCAATATCACCATCACCATTACCCTCGGGTAGTGGCTGATTCATGTGGTGAAGCCATTTTGGAGTGCTTCAATGAGTTGGGCCGTTTGTTGCTGGAGTGTGGTCATGCAACTCTCAATCAGACTATTTCCACATTGTTGTTGTTGGGTGTTGTCATTTTGCCTTATTGTCTAGTCAAACAACCATGTTGTCTAACCTAAGCAATGATGGCTACAAAATAAAGGTGTTAATGCCATGAATGCATGCTTATACAAGGGCATAGACATGCTTTCAACCTTTCAACCTTACTCTTCACACACACGTAAGGTCGACTCTCTTTTCCTAGGATTTTTGACCTCATTGTGAAGTCATCACCGTGGGAGATGGGAATGCGAGATTCTCTATCCTAATTCTAACATTCATATTGATGTTGGATTCTTCACGATTATCTTAACACGATTTTCAAAACATCATGATAACCTTAACTTCATGGCACATGTTCCTATTTTGTTGCTATGGGTGACTTGGCATGTGGCACTCATTCATGATTCCATGAGGTTTTGAGTTGGTGTTAGTTTAATCATAGGGAATTTACATCCACAGAGATGCAATTCAACATAGGTTTTGGATATTCATCCTATTCGAAATTTCTATAGTCATTTACATGGGCTTGAGTCTTAATGGTCCAATAGTCTGGGCTCCTTCGAGCGAAAGATGTCCCCTTGGGCCATTCTTTTTTTATACCAATTCAATAGCACATGCTCAAAGATGGCAATACCAACATGAGTCGTCCAGAGGTCGAATGGAGTCAAAGACTTCTCATGCCATTGCCACACGGCTAGGTTTAGGTAATTTGTGCTCATTGTGTGCAAAAGTGTAGTGATTTAAGGACTTATTATATCAACACCAGGTATTAGAATTTAGTATTCCCATTGGAATAAGATTCTCTTATCCCTAGTGAAGTCTCTAAAGTGAATAGGGTTTTCATCCTGGTTGAGCATTTATGACCGCGACATTATGTCAAAGCCTCTTTCGAGGCTTAACGGAACACAAACGAGCTATTGGCAAGTCTGGAGAAAGGAGGTGCCACCTAATTATTCAATTGAGAATGAATTGGGGCAATCAGATCCCTCTCTTCAGGACCTAAACTACCCTCGTCCCTTCAGAGATAGGCTTGGGAAGTTAGGCACGAGTCTTTCGACCCACCCGGATGTGAATCCAGCCTCTACTTGGGAAATACCAAATAAAAATAACTCATATTGTTACTTAATCCACTTAGATTGTTCATTTTATGCATACAATTCCATTTTATAATTATTAGGCATGTGAGATGAATATCCAATCATAAAAGTTGTATATTCATACAAAAAAAGAGAGAGAAGAATAGATTACATTTCCATCATACATAGGGAAGGGAGAGGATTACAATAATTGTTATTCAACAAAAAAAATATTCCAAACATACATATACATTTGTAACTCAATAGATGGTGAATTCCTCACCAACATATTGTTGACCCAGGTATGGCAACCCAAGAGGGGGGATGAATTGGGTTTTTATTTTTAAAAACGGATTTGAAAAACTTTTCTTGAAAATCAAAATTATTTAACTTTTTCTTTAAGAATAAAGGTAAAGAAGATGAAAATAAAATGCAATCAAGAGAATAGCAATAAAGAATAATCACAAGTGCAAGTAAATATAAAGAGGATAGGGAAAGAGAGAGTGCAAACTCAATTTACGTGGTTCGGCAAATCTTGTCTACGTCCACGGGCTCCTAGCTCCTCCACAAGCTAGGCTTTCCACTAAGTTGTACAATACTTTACAACTTGCTTGATGAAAAACTTCACCAAGACTTTTTTCTTCAACTCTTGATAACACCACACCAAGAACTCTTCTTAATGAACAACCTCGCCAAGGCTTCTTTCTTCAACTGTTGATAGCACCACACCAAGAGTTCTCTCAAGGATAGCTTTTATCCTTTACAAGAAGATCTCTCTCTCACCACAATACAAGAACAAAAAAAATTTTTACAACAAAAGTACATCTCTCTTTAAAGAGTAAATAAAGAATATAAAAGTTTTCTAGACTTGATATTTCTCTTGTTTTTTGCTTGATAGATACTTATTGAATGCATGGGAGAAGGGCTCCTTTTATAGGCAGATGGGATGAACTTAATCAAGTGAAGACACTAACTCCAAATTTTCTGCCCACCATAAAAATCTAAATCTTTTCTACCATTTTTGTCAATGTTCTATTTGAAATTTGAAAATCTGCAAAACATAAAAGACCTGAAAAATTGAATAAGCTTTCCAACTCATTAAGAACCAAGTCATTTGGATATCTGTAGCTCAAGATATGGCCAAAACACCATTCAGTGCTCATGTGACTTGATTTTTCTTCCTTGTGTCAGTCAACCAAATTGCATGTGTATTATGTCGGCCTTCGATTTGAAATTTGAATTTCTTCAAAGAATACAAAATGTTCTTATTGAATCATCTTTCCAATGCCACAAGAATCAAGTCATTTGGATATCTCTAGCTCAAGATATGGACAAAAAATCATTCAGTGCTCATGTGAGTTGATTTTTCTTCTATGTGTTAGTCCACCGAATTGCATGTCAATTATGTTAGCCTTTCATTTGAAATTTGAATTTCTTCAAAACATATGAAATGTGATTCATTAAGTTCTCTTTCCAATGCTATAAGAATCAATTCATTTTGATATTTCTAACTCAAGATATGTTTAAAAGAGTATTCGATGCTCATGTCAGCTGCTTTCATTTGTCTTTCAATTTGCATAATGATTTGGACAATCTTGCATTTGAAATTTGAATTTCCTTAAACATATGAAATGTTATAAATTGAGTGAACTTTCCAAAGGCTTAAGAATCAAATTATTTGGATATTTGTAGAGAAATATATGACCAATTGATTGAATATTGCTCATGTGTCATATTCGTTGAATCAAACCTTGTACTTAAACTTTGGTGCCTTTAACATATAGTCTTCTCCTTAGCTTCGACACTTCATTTTAATAAGCCTCTTCTTGATTTTACAATTATTTTAATAATCTTATTCTTGCACATAAATAAACATATTAGTAAATCTCAATGAATCAATGTGTATTATTATCATCAAAATTATCATGTAGCCTTAAGGCTAACACATATGTGAGTCTATTCAACATCTAATAAGCTTCTTACATGTCTATTCAAGCAAAGTTTACTAAGGCATTCATTCTTAGTGATAGTCCCTCACCATTAATTTAACTCCACCATCACTTTATGGCATCATACAAAATACTTTTTAATATACAAACATCCATACATTCATAAATCATACAAAGCCATAATCTAATATTATGGCCTTCTAGCCTAAATTCTGATAAATTCTACCTATTGCTATTTTAGCATAATTCATATCAATTTCTATCATCATGGCATTCATGTCATATTCTAGCCTAAAGCGATCGAAATCAATTATAGCTCTTACAGCTCAAACAAAGAACATCCAAAGGTAAAATCACAATTCTTACCTATTCTATGCTATATCATAGCATTCGTGAAAGCAAGTAAATTTTCCTAGCATGATTTTAATAATGTACTCTTAAGCATGATTCTAAACATGTTCTCCTAGTCACGATTCTAAGCATCTCTACGAAAGTAAATTCTTAAACATGTTTCTAATAAATAAAGGTTTGTAGACTTACCTCGACACGTTAATCCATCTTGCAAAACAAATTGAGTTAGCACAATTCATAATAACCCTAAACATGCTTCTTCTAAGTAGGAAAAAACAAAATAGGAGAAAATGGAAGGGAGGTGAGAATTCTGCTTTTGAGATGTACCTACCTTTTTAAGTTTTAGAGCAATAAAACATCTGAAAAAAATATTTGCACTGGAAAAGACTTTTCAAATTCTTAAGCATGTCTTTAAGAGGGAGAAAGATATTTCTCTTTGACAATCAAAGTGTCATGCAAAGTGAGGGAAAGAGGTTTATGTAGGAGAGGAATGATGAAAAAGGAAGTTTTTAAAGCTTATTTTTTAAAAAAGAGGCCAACAACGATCAACAGCTATCTCCAGATGGCCTGGGGACTATCTGATAGACGACTGACCATTGGCCAATAGCTAAGCATCTGTCAGATAGTCGAGAGACTATTTGATGGCTGACCAATCAATATCTTTTTTACCCTTTCCTTTTTTGTCATCCTTCGATGCAGTCCTTTCAGATTCTTTGTTCTATCGATCACACATAACTTCTTGAGTTCAACTTCGATTTTCAATCCATATATTTCTATAAAAGCTCGACATTCGTAACTTTACAACGATATGTGACTCATCATCAAATTCGTTCTCGATTAATTTCTGTGATTTTTCAAAGTTAGTTGTTAGTTATTGAGACTCTTCACCAACTCCTTCTCACCCTTCTATTCTTGACCCTTAAGGGTATTTTGATCGTTTTCTTTGCTTGACATTTACCTTTATTTCATCATCGAGCCTAAAAAATTTAGTGTTTATACCAGTACCGAAAGAGAAGGCCCTTGATTTCTTCTCGCGACGGGCAAAAGAACTATCTGAGTGACTGGACACTGTTGAAGGACGGCGAGTGCCATCAACAGATCAGTCGAGACTAGTATATAATAAGGTGGCTTGAACCTAGTCAACTTAAGAAGTCATCATCAAATGAAACTCGATGGCACTCAAATGAATCCAACTCCTGATCCCTCTGGTTCTATGGCCAAGTCAACTGAATCTATCACCAGAACTGATGGTGAAAGAGGAATCAAATGACATGTCAGGCCCCTTAACCAATCACACACACGATCACTCAAATACCACATCATGTTGTTCACACAAAGAAGAAGGATACAATATAGGTTAAAGGGAGAAGCAACCCTCGTAGTAGCGGACCCGTTCTCCTCAGGTCCCCACCACTTAGAATGAATCTACAAAAAACAAAGAAGCATGGTAAGAGTATGGCATAAATGAAAAATTGACTATAATGGCATTTTACCTTGTCTCAAGTCATCACATGGATGTAATCACAGAAGAAGTCCAGCTCATGAGATCTCTCAAGCTTTGCACAATGTTCAACCTACCTCTTCATCTGGGGGAATGAAAATCCTCGCACGTAAGAAGAGGAGATGGTAGAACTCTTAACTCGTATGCCCACATCAGTCGTGGATAGTACAGATTAGAAATGGAAGTCATACAGACAAGATATGAAGGTGTACAAAATAAAGAAGTTACCTCAATAAGTGGAGCAAATCCAAGAACCCTAACAATGCCTTGACAAACATGACCCAAGCCAGAAACCCTCACTCGATCGAGGTCCTGGAGGGTAGGAAGTAAAGTTAAAGTAATGGTGTTCGATGCATTGGCGAAGAGTGTCATACCCAATAGATTGACCCCGAAGCTACGAGCACACTAGTCCACTTCAACTGGAGTTAGATTAGACCTTTGTTTCCAATACTCATACAAGGTAGAATATGAAATGGAACAAGTTCTGCTACTCCCTTGAGTCCACAATGTTAGCATTAATAGGAATTAGCTCATCGTCACGTGGAAGGTTGGTCAAGGTAGTAACGCTCAAAGGTATGATAGTTATCTCACTGATTGAAAGATGGAATGTACGGGCAGTATCCATCTACCTGTTGCACAAAGTGGCTAATGCCTAACGATCAGTGTACTGCTCAGAAGCTGGTATCGGCAATCTTATTCTAAACTGCCTCATTCTCCATCTCTAAGAACCAACTATGCACTGTAGAAAATGCCATACACATCCTATTCTCGTGACAGTCCTAAAGCAAGAAATGAAAATCTCTTCATGAATACATGCCCAGAAAATTCAAAGAAAATGGAAAAATGAAGAATGAAGAAAATTCTTACCAGGTTGATTATGTAATAAGCCACGTCATAGACAACCAGTACCTCTTAGTCTTTCGACAGACCCTTAATGTTGATTTCTAGATTGTATTAGTCTCATTCACGTCAGGATGGACTGGATGACTCGCCATTAGAGAGAAGAAGTTGAGGCAAGCATGTAGGAAAAACTGTGAGCAAATCCGATGAAAAATGAAAAAGTTATGTGGGAATGAAACTGCGAGAGGATGAGTGGGCTTTATACAACCCCTTAAGCGTCCACCGGTAGTCAGACAACCAGAAAACTATTGACCAATCGTTGGGCGATAGTCAGATAGCCGATCCGCTATCAGACAGCCAACGGGTCATCCCTTCAATGAGGGACAAAACGGTAAAAGAGGGAAAAAAAGAGAGAAAGAAAAGAAGAAAGAAAGAGAGAAAAAAGATAAAAAAAAAAGGAAAGAGAAAAGGAAGAGAGAGAGAGAAGAGAAAGAAAGAAAGAAAGAATAAAAACAATAAAGACAAAAGAGAAAGAGTAAAAAAGGGAAAAGAAATAAGAGAAGAAAAACTCTACATCGACCTTAAGACATCGAAAGAATTTTCAAACGAACCGGTGACAAGCACACAGCCATGGTAATGGTTTAGCAACTCACAAGTAAAAGAGAGTAACATTAGTCGACAGAATCTTTGATTGAAACCATGTCAAAGAATTTCTCCAGATACTAGAAAGTGACTTGTTATAGAACACACCGAACAAGGTGAAACCCAAATTGATTTTACATTAGAAATGCTTGAATCTTGCAAGAATTTGAAAAGACAAAGGACAAATCCCCAATGAGTTAGATGATGAACAGCATGAATACAAGAATTAACAACTTAAGAGATCTCCCTAGTAGACTAAAAGAAATGGAGAATAGAAGCAAGAATACTTAGAAGAGGGGCATGAAACCTAACGAATGCAAACTCTAAAGAGGCCATGAAGAGGAATGAAGAATGCTTAGCTGAAGGCACAAAGAATGACAAAGGTCTAAAGACTGTGAAGCAGTGCATGATAGAACTTTTCCCAGTGGGTATGGATTAGAAGGAAAGTCTAGCAAATAGGTACACTTAAGAGTGTTTTAGCCCTTAGAACAGGCACAAGCCTTAAGAAGAGACGCACTGAATAGTTTTGAAAACCCTAGGAAGCAGGTGTAGTTAAGAGTGCTTAAGGCTAATGAACACTTAAATATGTATGTTTAATGAGAGATAAATTCATCATATTGCACTAATAAGATCATTAAATTCCTTAACTTAAACATATTTGTAGTCTTTGTATCTTTTGAATTAGCTTTATCTTAACTTTGATTTTTGTTACAGGTTCGGTAAAATGGGATAACTTTCTATTTATAAATCTGAATGGTGCAAATCTTAATTTGTTAGAAATTTTATTAAATTAACTACAAGATTGTATTTAATGAGCATCATGAAATTCGGGCTTTTAGTGGACAAAAAATGGGCTTGAAATAAACCCATTTGTAGTTTTAGTCCAGCCCTACTATGATTTCGTATTTTGACCATATCTATTGATATACATATCGAGATAGTATGAACCAAGATATTATAGAAAGATGAGAAAAATATCTAAAAATGTCATGAAGACATACGATCAAAATTCTAAATATTTTCATGTCGAAGTAGGTGGTCAAACTTAGTGCATATGATGATCTAAATTGTAAATTAGATATTTTACAATTATCCCTTTGTAATTTGACAAGTTTGCCCCCAAATTTGTCATCTTGGCTTTCTACTAGGATCTCTTAACATTGCGTTTTTTTCTTTCGATGTTATCAATAAATTATTTTCTTCTTGTAATTTATTTTCTTTCTTTTATAATATCTTGCTAAATTCTTTCTTTTTAAAGTGAAATGGTGAATTTTCTAACCCTTATTTGTTTTGCGAGGTGGATAAGCGTATTAAGGTAAGTCCACAATCCCTCCTTTATTAGAATCATGGCTAGGAATTTACTTTCTTCGCGAATGCTTAGAAACATGCATAGGAGCACATGTCTAGAATCATTCTTAAGAGCACATGATTAGAGTCATGTTAAAAAAACTTACTTACTTTGATGAATGCTAAAAATAGCATAGAATTGGCAAGAATTACATTTTTACCCTCGAATTACTATTTGATGATGATTGTTTAAATTAGGCTATAATATGCCATGAATGCCATGTTTAGACTATAATATATGAATGCCATATTTAGGCTATAAATTCTATGAATTGATCTGGATAATGCTAGAATAGCTATAGGTAGAATTGTCATGGTAGAATTTATCAAAATTTAGGCTAGAATACCATAATATTAGATTATGACTTTATTTTGATTTATAATTCGTTTGTTTATGAATGTACGAATGTTTGTATATTAAGAAGTGTAATTATGTGATACCATAAAGTATGTTAGACTTATATTTATGGTAAGGGACAATTACTTAGAATGAATATTCAAATGTATGAATGTATGGAATTATTTTATTGTTGAAGAACAATTGATGTAATCCTCTTCCTATTTTCCCATATATAATGGAAATGTAATATATTCTTCCCTCTCATACTTTGTATGAATATGTAATTGTTTTGATTTAACAAACACCTAACATATCTAATAGAAATAAAAATGAGAATGTGTGCATAAAATGAATTACTTAACCAGACTAAGTAACAACACGAGCTATTCCTGTTTGGTATTCCGCTAGTGGAGATCGTATTTACATCCGAGCAGATCGACAGACTCATACCTAACTTTCTAAACCCATATCTGAAGGGATTAGGGTATGTAGTTTAGGTCTCAAAGCGAGGGATCGGATTACCGCCATTCATTCTCAATTGAATAATTGGTTGGTGACTCCTTTCTCCAGACCTGCTTATTACTCGTTTGTGTTTCCTTAAATCTTAAAAGAGGCTTTGACATAGTGTCGTAATTGCAAACACTTTGCCAAGATGAAAGCCTTATTCACACCTGATTATCTGACTGCCGGCCAACAGTTAAGGCCTTGTAGAAAGCCTACTCGACCTCTCACTGCTTTATTCGTGGGTAACTTCTTTATTCGATTTGCTCATGATTTTCTCCCACATATTGGTCTAGACTTTCTATTTCTAATGGCGCATCATCCAGTCCATCTTGACGTGAATGAGAGTGATCCAACCTCTAAATCAACATTGAAGGCTCTTCCGAGAGACCAAGAGGTGTTAGTTGTCTACGACATGCCTTCCCATTTAATCAACTTGGTATGCACTTTATTGATTTTTCATTTTTGCATTTTCTTCAAATCTTTGAGGCATATATTCATGTAAAGACTTTGATTTCTTACTTTAGGACTATCATGAGAATAGGATATGTAGGATATTTTTCGAAACCCATAGTTGATTCTTAGAGATAGAGAAAGATGCGGTTAGAAATAGGATTGTGATAAACACTTAAATATGTATGTTTAATAAGAGCTTAGTTCATCATATTGCATTAATAATGTCATTAAATTCCTCAACTTAAGCATATTTGTAGTCTTTGCATCTTTGGAATTAATTTCTCTTAATTTTGGTTTTGTTATAGGTTTGGTAAAATGGGCATAACTCTCTATTTATAAATCAGAATGGTGTAATTTTTAATATTTTGGAAAGCCGATTCAATTGTCTACAAGATTGTGTTTCACAAGAATCATCAAATTCGGGCTCTTAGTGGACCAAAATTGGGCTTGAAATGAACCCATCTACAGTCTTAGCCCAGTCTGCCCAGGCCTTAGTATTTGGACCGTATCTCTCAAAATACGTATCCAAATTGTGTAAATCAATATGTTCTAGAGAGCTGAGAGAAATATCTACAACTTTCATGAAGACATGTGATTAAAATTCTCAATATTTCAATGTCAAAATTGATGGTCAAAGACGGTGCCTAATGATCCCAATTGTCAAAGATATTTACAACTAATATTTGACAATTATGCCCTTGTAATTTGACAAGTTTGCCCCTGGATGTATCTATAAATAGAGGTGCCTTGTGACCCATTAGGGCATCTTGGCCTTGGCTGGAACATTTTGGCTTTGGCTAGGATCTTGTATTGTGTTTTGTGTGTTTATGTTATTAATGAATTTCCTTTTTCTTGCATTTTATTTTCTTTCTATTATAATGTTCTTCTAATTTCTCTTTTGCTAAGGTGAAAGGGTGAAACCCTTGATATGAGAATAAGGATTCTCTAACCCTTAATATGTGCTTAATAATCTTAATCTTATAATGTTTATTCAATATGATTTATATTTAATTTCTTAATCAATCTTGACACCACTCGTAAAGTGGAGGTCTTGATCCATTGTCGACAATCCTTGGCACATCAAATGCTTGGATCCTTTCTAGATGATGTATGGTTCTTCCTTACCGACACGAATCTAGTTAGGAACCTTGATTTGTTGTAGACATATGATGATTGGCACATTGGATGCTTGAACCCATTTACAAGAAGTGGTATAAATATTGGTAATGAAACAAATATAATTCATATAACTAAAATGGGTTAATTATCCTTATTTGAAATATCAAGGGCGGATCCCCTAACCTTAGCCTTCATTGTTATTGTGTTAATTCCTCTTGTATTTTAATTATTCTATTGTTTATGAACTTTTTATTTTATTTACTATGGTAGGTTCTACCACCTTATGAAATTGTTCTTTAATTTACTATGGTTGGTTATACCACCTATTTCCATGGATGGTTTTACCTCCTCTTGCTTTTTGTTTTATATTTGAATGGTCGGTAATACCGCCTACCATCTTACATATTTATTGATATTATCATTGTCATTTCTTTGAATTATTCATATCATATTTGCTTATCTTATAATTTGTAACGCTAAAATTCCCTTCCTCGTGGATCGACCTCGGTCTCACCGGGATTATTACTTCGACACTCCTATACTTGGGAGATAATCCTTTTTTCGGATGTGTCAGATTGTCGATACCGACTCTTATAAGTTCATCGCTTGTCTTCTGCATGCTTAACGATAGACCAATCGTCGAGCATTAGTCATTTCGTGCGAGAGGTGGATCGATATGAACCACACATTCCATCTTCTGATTGGCAAGATCACTATCATGCCTTTGGACATTGCTGCCTTGACCGGCCTTCCATGTGGCAATGAGCCAATTCCCATGAATGCCTATATTATGGATTCGAGGGATCAGCAGAACTTGATCCAGCAGCTCTTAGGGTGTTAGGTGCATTTTAAGGGTAATACTGCCATTCGAGATACTCCTTTATACGAATATTAGAAACAGAGGTCCAATCTGACTATAGTTGAGGTAAACCAGTATGCTCATAGCTTTATTATCTATCTACTCAATACAACGCTCTTTGCCAATGTGTCGAACACCACTACTTTAACTTTACTTCCTACCTTCCAAGACCTCTATAAAGTGAGAAATTACAACTGGGCTATACTACTCTCGACCAGTAATATTTTGGCTTAGATTGAGTCGGTCGTGGCATTACTTAGGTCCTAGGATTTGCTCCACTTATTGAGGTAACTTCTTGCTTCTCTACACCTTAGTAACTTGTCTATATGAATTCCATTTATAATTTGTACCATCTATGACAGATGTGGGCGTACGAGTTAGGAGTCATACCATCTTCTCTTCCTACTTGTGAGGATTCTTCCTTTCTATGAATGAAGAGGGGGACTGCACATCATACAGAGCTCGAGAGGTCTCATGAGCTAGACTTCTTTCGTGATTACATTCATATGATTACCTGAGACAAGGTAAAAAAATATTATAGTAAGTATTTTTTATTGACATTAGTATCTCACTGCTTTTCTATTCCTCGCAGATTCATTCTGAATGGTGGTGACCCAAGGAGAATTGGTCCGTAGCTGTAAGGGTTACTTATACCTGAACAATATGATGTGGTATCTAGGTGATCACTATAGGATTGGTTTAAGGGCCTGACACGCCATTTGACTCCTTATTCACTACCAATTTTGATGATGGATTCAGCTGACTTAGCCATGGAGCCAGAGGTATCAGACTACACGACTGGGATTCACTTGAGTAGGATCGTGCCCACTAATGATGACCTTTTACATTTACTGGTTTTGACCCACCTTGTTGTTCACTAGGCCTGGCCGATCTATTGATGGCACTCCTTATCCTCCAACGGTGTCTAGTCCCTCTAGTAGTTCTTCTGCTCGTCATGAGAAGAGATCGAGACCCTCCTCTTTAGGTACTAGTACATCAACTTCATTTTCTGTAGCGGCTCAGCAGTTAGCTCCTCCTCTAACTCCTTAAGCTTCCCCCTGGTCATGTATTAGTGACCTCCAAGCTCACCCCAACATTGTCTTATACACATAGGATGACAATGGGTCAATTTGCAACCATGTGATCATCGAGGATCTGAATATGCATGTTCCTTTAGTTCCATAGGACACCACTTTGGTAAGTTTTTTGGCTGTTCATCTTGCAAATTTCCTACCATTATCACTAATAGATATTCAATGTGATGAAGGTGCCATGATTTTCAAGTTTTTTGCAAGTCATTTCTCATGGATATGTTTTGTAGACGTCTAATCAGTAGCAGGTAAGGTAGCCTTTTATACTTCATGTGTGCATGATTCCTATCTTAATAGTTTTCTAACTATATTATTCTTTTGCTTGGTTAGATAGATTATCAAGAAGTTACTCGGCTATAAGGAGAGGTTGATCATCTCTAAGCTCAGGTCACTTCTTTCTCGTTTGATATTTATAATGATAGTCATGAGTAAAGATTGCCATCACTGGCTTCTATCAGGATATCCTTTGTTCCTTTTGCTTTTATGTATGAACTTCTATGATGTATAATAAATATGTAAACAATTTTCAGAACTTATTGAAAATTTTCTGTTTCTGATATCATACATTTTGTGTATTGTACTAAGTTTACATCAAAATTTGTTCAAATTTGTTTCCACACATCATTTCTTCAATTTCAAATAAAACTATAAAATCTGGAAGTCGCACGCTCAATAACTAAAAAGATGGTGTGGAATGGGCCAGTGGCTATTTACCCGTAATAGCAATTGGCCAGCCAACAAACCGTTAGGCAGCTGTTTGATAGTCGATCGATAGTCAGATGGCCGGTCGGTGGTTCTCTGACCATTCTTCCCTTTTTAGTCTCATTTTTTGCACTATTTAAGTACTGCTCTTTTTTGCTGCTTCTTGCACCTTTTCTCTCATTTCTCAAGACTTCTTTTTACTTTTCCTAATGCCTCTTCAGGCCATTTAACATGTTTGAGGCTTCTCTCCTGATCTTCCATCCTTTTCTAAGGCTTTTGAAGAATGAGGATGGAAATGACTTGAGTCCGTTGGTCTCTATCATCTAAAATTCCTTCGCCATGTTAAGCTTGACATCCTTTTCTTAAGGATTGTACGACCTTCTAGGATCCTCACAATCACATCTTTCTTTTCAATGGGCAAGAGCTTTGCCCTCTATATGAGGAATCCTTCGCTATACTTGGTCATTACTCATCCAATTCTAAGAGCCTAATTCTTCCAACTATCCATGCAACATCAGCATCTAATCTTGCTCACTTCTTTGACTTCTCGATTTCTACCATGGGCATTCACACCAGGGGTGTAAGGTTAAATTATCTTCCATCATGCCTTTGCTTTGAATGATGGACAGCACATCGTCTGGTTGGCTTCACCTTCTTCAATTGTACCTTCTTACACAATTTCTACTGGTCTCACTAGACAGTCTCGAAGATCCATATCTTGTGACCATTGTTCCTCAGATAGGACCCGATTTCACAACTGTTTCCTTGATTATGGCTGAGACATTTATCAGACTAGACCGAGTCAAGATTGACCTAAGTCAATAGTTTGGTGGTAGTCTCTTACTTATTCGGGTTCTTTCTTTATGATTCCCTTCAAATTTTTTTTTAATGCTCTAATATTGGCCTAAGCCGCCCACCCTAACTTTTGCCTGAGCTGGCCATTTTGGGTTTTCAACTCAATGGGCTCATATTTTTCTCATGCCCTAACTTCGGCCTAAACTGCCATTTTCAGGTTTTCAGCTTAGTAGGCTTGCCTTAATTTTTGCCTAAGCCACCTTTTTTAGGTTTTTGACTTAGCAGGCTTTTTTTTCTTATTTTTTTATTTAATTTTTCTCAGATTTGGTTACAACAGAGATTGTTTTTTCTAGCATTGCCCAAATTAACATTTCCTGTTATAACCCTCGGCATCATATGAGGAAAAGACTTATAAGACTCCTCTTGGATTGACTGGTTTCGAGTCATTCCTTACATTCAGATTGGCTGGCATTGTCCATCGTGGAGGCTAGAGCGTGTGATAATAAAGACATTTATCGCATGCGTGCCTCTAACAGGTTTCACCCATAGTTCATTCTATTATCCTGCTGGACTACACTGACAGTCAGAAGCAAAAGATCGTAGATTCATCCCTTCTGTCTCCTCACTTCTTTCTCATCAATGTGACTTAGTTGCATCCCTTTGGCATTCTCTTTTACATCACCCCCGGATGATAAGTAAATTATTGGGCCAACTTACGTAACATAGCCCTATCCCTCTCACTGGCCTTATCAGGCAAAATTCTCTCTTTTAAATATCTCTTCAAATCATGGAACCATGGCTTCTCATCCACTTTAATTTCTGTTACATAAGGTTCCACATAACAAGAACCCTATGCTTGTGATATCACTATTGGTCTTACCAATAATTCCTGTGTGTTTACCCAAACTAATGCCAACGAAGCCAATGTGTCAACCATTTGTCTCTCACTTCTAGGAAGATAGGTGAAGTTGCACTGCACTAACCTCCCAATCAATCTTTTGATGTGTTCAAGGTATAGTTTAACTTTTTTTCTTATAGATCCCAGTCTTTATTAGCTCGAGAGATGAGTAGTTTTGAATCTTCTAACACTTCCACTTCGTTGATGCCGATGGCAATCAGAATTTTCAAACCAAAAGCATAGGCTTTGTATTCAGCCATATTATCGATGACTCTAAAATCCAACTTCTTGGTGAATGAAATGAATTCTTTAGTCGGTGATACTAGAATAACTCCTATTCTATCTCTATTACAATTAATGAATCCATCAAAGAACATCCTCTATCCCACTACTAAGATTATGCCCAGATGTTCATCTAGGAATTCCAACTTCCATGGTTCATCATCATCGACCAGATTCATTGCCAAGAATTCTGCTACTACTCTCCCTTTCATTAACTTCTTGGTGACATACTTAATACCGAATTCTAATAGTTGTACTAGCCATCTCGCTAACTTTCCCACCTATGTTGGTGCCTCATAAAAGTACTTTATCAGATCCTCCTTTGAGACAACCTTAATTTTATAAGACTGAAACTAATGCCTCAATTTCTTTGAGAGACAAACCATGGCCAATCACATTTTCTCTAGGCAGTTATACTTCATCTCATATAGTAGCTTCTTGTTGAAATAAAAGATGGCATGTTCTACACCATTCTCGTCTTCTTATGCTAGCATAGCACCAATGCCCTCCTCCCCAAGAGGCAAGTAAATAATTAAATTTTTGTGGTGGATTTTGTAAGTACTTTTTAATCTTCTCTAATGGCTCTCGATACTATTCATTCCATTCCAACTGTTGATCCTTCTTTAAAAGCCTGAAGATCGATACACATACGGTTATCAATTTAGAGATGAACCAACTGATGTTTGGATATTTCCCAGAAACCCTCGAACATCCTTTTCAGTATTGGGTGATGGTATCTCTGTAATGGCTTTGATGTTGTCTAGATCTACTTCTATCCCTTTCTTGCCAACTAGAAACTCCAACAACTTCCTCGAGGTAACTCTAAAGACACATTTCTTCATATTTAGTCGCAGCTTGTATTTCTTCACCTTTTCTTGGAATATGTCCAAGGCCTCAAAGTGACATTCTCGAGCCTTAGATTTCAACACCATTTCGTCCACATAAACTTATATTTTTTTATACATCATGTCATGAAATAGCATCATCGCCGTTTGTTGGTAAGTGGCCCTTGCATTCTCTAGTCTGAACGACATCACCTTGTAACAGTAGGTTCTCTATTCTATAATGAAGGTCGTCTTCATCTTATCTTTATTGGTCATACTTATCTAGTTGTATCCAGAAAACCCATCTATGAAAGAAAACATTATACTGGCAGCAGCGCTATCCACTGACACATTGATGTGAGGCAAAGGGAAATCATCCATTGATGAGGCCTTGTTCCAGTATCGATAATCCACATACAATCAGACCCTTCCATCCTTCTTTAGCATTGGCATGATCTTGGCTAGCCATTCCGGATATTTCACCACTTCTAGAAACTTAGCTGCTTCAATTTGCTTAGGACCTACTCCTCGATTTTCCAAACCCACTCTGGTCTTATCCTTCTTAGCTTCTGTTTAACCGACTTCATATGCGGATAGGTTGGAGTTGCGTACTTAGAGATGCTTCTAACGATTCCAAGCATGTCATCATAGGACCAGGCGAATATTTCTTAATGTTTCTTTAGTAATTTTTCAAATCTCTCTCTCTCTCTCTCTCTCTCTCCTCAAGAGTTGTGTTAAGTGTAATGCATATATTCTTATATTCTTTTATTGTACTGAGATTAATGTCATCGGTCTGAATGGTATGAATGTCAAATAGACAGTTAAAATAAAAATTATTATGCATATTACCATTAGGAAAGACATCACACAAGTAAGCAATGTCCTCTTCTTCAAAGAGGTTGGGTATAAACTAATCTTCAAAAGATACACTTTTAATTCCTTCTTCAATGAAAGTAGTATGGTTGATGGACGGGTCTATTGGAAGTGCTTGTTCTTGAGGCTTCTCCTCCTTGATAGTCAACTTTTATATTTTTCCAACCAAGTCATTCCCTTTGAGGACTCCTGCCTGAAAGATATCTTTAAAGATCTCGAATCTGGGCTTCAACATTCCCTTGAAAACCCATGGTTCAACAGCTCCCACATACTTCATCTCTTGGGCCTTTACGAATTTGATGAACCTCCCTTTCTTAAGCTCAAATTTTTCTTCTTCCTATTCGGATTCATAGCCTAACCATCTTCTATACGTTTGGCCTTCGAAATCTGGGAAGGATGGTAAACCATATCCATTCCTCCCAAGCCTAGTTCTTGACAAGTACCTTTGTTTCTTCATTATTCCAGCTACAATTAGGTTGACTTTCTCAATCATGGCTACATAGAAGCCCTCTATGTAAGGTATTTGTCCAACCTACACACTTAAAGTAGCTAGTGCAATCATTGAGGCTGCATGAATGTTTACGATCTCCATATCAATGTTGAATCAAATCCTCTCATGTGAGGTGGAAGGAACCCCACCAAGCAGATGGAATCTTGATCGTCCCAATAAAGCAGCAAATGTGACTGGAATATTGAGGATTGTGAATTCTGTTATAACTTCAATTGGCCCAGTCTTCACTAAGGCTTTGGAGATTCTTATGGCACTTTTTTTTGAATCATCATAAGCCCTGATCACCATTTCACAAGGCTCAAGTTCGTATTTATTGACCTCTTATTTGCGCAATATCTTTACTGGGACAATATTAATGGTGGACCCATCATCCACCATGATAAAATGAGATGTTTTCCCATCAATCTCTACGAAAATGAACAATAGCTCATTATGATTCCTCTCTTCAAATGGTAGATCCTCATCAGTAAAGTGATCATACCCCTTTTCTTTACCCCCTTAGGTTCTCCTTTAGTCAAGGCAATCAACATTTCACTAGTAGTAGTAGCCATTGATATCTCTACCTCTACCAAAGCCTTTGCCTGGCTTCTCTATGCTTTTAGGATGATATAAGCAAATCCCAAATGCTAGTGTTCACTTTAATCTTCTTCAGTTGTTTGATCACTTGATCCTCCTCTTCTTTGGCTTCTTCCTTAGCAACTTCTTTGCCCTTCTCAACTGTCTTCTCAGTTGGTTGCTCCTTCTCATGATAAAATATACCACTCTTTGTCACTCCTTGGACATTTTCTTTCTCACCCCCAAGTGTTTCTCCCTTATGTATTTCTTCCTTAACTCTCACCTTTTCTTCTTTATCACTACTAAATTCAGTCCAAAAGTTTGGAATGGTCTTGACTCTAAGGATATCTGCCCAAATCCCTATAACTCTCACTTTCTTACACCTTTTAGGCAAGCTCTACCTTCTCATAAGATTCTCATCTTGCTTCCCTATCCTAACTTTGTTACCCTTCTTCACCTTGAATCTCCTAGGTGATGGGCCTTTTCTAGCCCCTTTTCTAGCTGTCTACTTTTTGGCAAAAGAGCTTAATGGCCTAGGCCTGTTCTTGATGGATCTCACTTCAACTTCTTCTTCTTCTTGTTATTGTGGCTTCTCCTTTTCTTGATCACGAAGGCACACAAGTTTAGGTTCTAAGCTTCACCTGACTCCCTTCACTCCAATATTAGTCCGTCAACACAAGTTTTACCCTCTCAATGATTTCCTTGGGCTCTTCTTCTTTGGGCTCCTCAACCCAGGGCTTTTTCTTTAAGACCACCTTTATAACAGATTGTTCTAACTTAGATTTCTCCCTTCTCTTAGTTTTCTCGATCTTGCTCAGTTTACTTTCTTCAAAAGAGTTCATGACTTGCTTTTCGATAAAGCCTGACCTAATAATGTTGGTTGATAGAGGTGGCACTAAGTTGTAATTGGGTAGTGGCTTGATATGTCTCTGGGCCGAGAATATGGCTCTTATTGATCAAGTATTGGATTACATGGCGAAGGCGACTGCAGTCATCAGTCTTGTGACGGGTCAATTGATGGAATTCCCATTTCTCATGGTGCCTCGAAATCCTTGGTATTATATTTGGAAGCTTTCTTGGTGGTATTGATTGCAAGATCTCTTCGGCTCTTAACCTTTTAATGATTTTGGAAAGTAGCCTTCCCAAAAGTCTAAACCTTCTTTGTGTCACCTTCACCTCTACATGGTTTGTGCTACGCCCACTAGGTTGATGATACTGCCTTTGACTTCTTTAAGGGTAGTTATGGTTATTTCTCTCCTGCCTTGATTCCCATTATTCTATTTGGATGCTTGAGTCACACAAGTCTTGAAATGTTTTGATAAGGAAATCGATAGTTTATCATTGATGAAACTATAGGCTCCATTGATCACTATGCGAACTTGATCCTTTTTTGCAAGTTTTGTGGTCATCTTGACTGCCCTGGTCCTTCAATGACCAGATACTACGAAAAAGTCTTGTTGGGCTTTTCCTTTAATGTTTCCCCCAGTTGGCTATTGTAGCAATACTACTCCACAAATTATTAGGAAAGCTCCTCCCAATCTTCTAGAACTCTCTTTAAAAAGTCATGATACCATGCTACCATATCGTCTTCTAAGGATGGCATGAAGTATTTCAATATGTGCTCTTTAATCAAAGGAGTGGTATCCATGATGGCTACATACTACCTCATATGCGTCTTTGGGGTACCCTCTCCATTAAACTTGGGCAAGTCTGGCAAGCGAAACTTTGGAGGCAAGTCTTGATCTCCTATAAATAAAATGACATCTAGGTCTCTGACTTTTAGTCCCTTCTTCTTTAAGAGGGATTGGACCTTCTCCATGTCCTTGGCCTAACTGCATGACTGATTCAGGTTCTTTCAGATTGATTCGATATTTCCCTCTATTTTTTTCTTGGCTAGTCTCACCATCACCATCACGATTACCCTTGAGTGGCAGTTGATTCATGTGGTGAGGCCCATTTTGGAGTGCTTTAATGAGTTGGACCACTTCTTGATGGAATACGGACATGTCAACTCTCAATCGGGCTACTTCGGCATTATTGTTGTTAGGTGTGACCATTTCATCCATTGGTTCATCTAACCTTGTCAAACGACCACCTCATCTAACCTAAGCTATGATAGCTGCAAAACAAAGGTGTTAATACCATACATGCATGCCATATATGATGCATGCTCATACAAGGGTATAGATATGTTTTCAGCCTGCCGACCTTGTTCCTCTTACACACATAAGGTTGAGTCTTCTTTTCCTAAGACTTTTGGCCTCATTCCTAAGTCATCATCATGGGATACGTGAATACGAGATTCTCTCTCCTAATCCTAACATTCACATTAATGTTGGATTCTTCGTGATTATCATAACATGGTTTTTAAAATGTCATGATAACCTTAACTCATGGCACATGTTCTTATTTTTTCTTATGGTTGACATGTGGTATTTGTTTATGATTCCATGAGGTTTTGAGTTGGTTCTATTTTGATCATGGGGAATTTACATCCATAAACATGCAATTCAACATGGGTTTTGGACATTCATCCAATTAAAAATTTCTAGAGTCGTCTATATGGGCTTGAGTCTCAAAGGTCCAATGGTCTGGGCTCTTTTGAGTGAGAGATGCATTCTTGGGTCGGTCTCTTTTCATATTAAATCAATGGTATGTGCTCAAAGGTGGTGACATCAACATGAGTCATCTAAAGGTCGAATGGATCCAAAGACTTCTCATGTTAATGCCATACAACTAGTTTAGGCAGTTCATGCTCATTGTGTACAAAGTGTAGTGATGCAAGGACTCATTATGCCAGCACAAGGTATTAGAATTTAGTATTCCCTTCAGAATCAACTTCCCTTATCCCCAGTGAAGTTGCCACTATGAACATGGCTTTCATCCTACTTGAGCATTTGCGACTACAAAACGATGTCAAAGCCTCTTTTGAGACTTAAGGGAACACAAATGAGCCATGGACACGTCTAGAGAATGGAGTCACCACCCAATTAATCAACTATGAATGAATGGAGGCAATTTTATCCCTCTCTTCGGGACCTAAACTACCCTCATCCCTTCAGAGATAGGTTCGAGAAGTTAGGTACGAGTCATTCGACCTGTTCAGCTATAAATCTGGTCCTTACTTGGGGAATACCAAATAAGAATAGCCCATGTTGTTACTTTGTCTACTTAAGTGATTCATTTTATGCACAAACGTGTGAGGTGATTATTCAATAGACATAATTGTATATTCATAAAAAGAAAGAGGGGGGGAGAATAGATTACATTTCCTTTCAAACATAGGAGAATTAAAGGAGGATTACAATAGTTGTTATAAAATAATTCTAAACAAAAATGTTCCATACATTGATATATTTGAACATTCATTCTAAGTAATGGTCCCTCACCATCAATGTGAGTCCACCATCACTTAGAATTACACTTCTTAATATACAAACAAATTATAAATCAAACAAAGCCATAATCTAATATCATGGCATTCTAGCCTAGATTTTGATAAATTCTATCATGGTAATTTTATCGATAGCTATTCTAGCATTATTTATATCAATTAATGGCAATTCTAGCCTGAACATGATTCTTATGGCATATTCTAGCCTAAGCATGGCATTCATGGCATATTCTAGCCTAATTCAAATAATCATCAAACAAGTAACGCAAGGGCACAACGATAATTCTTATCTATTCTATGCTATTTCCTAGCATTCATCAAATCAAATAAGTTTTCCTAGCATGATTCTAATCACGTGCTCTTAAGCATGATTCTAAGCATGTGCTCTTAGGCGTGATTTTAATGAATGAGAGATAGCGGACTTACCTTGACACACTTGTCCTTCTCGCAAAAAAACAAGGGTTAGAACAGTTTATAATAACCCTAACGTACTTCTTCTAAGCAAGAAAAATAAAAGAGAAAATAGGAGGGAGGAGAGAATTTTGCTCCTCAGACGTACCCTTTCCAAGTTTAGAGAAATAGAATGCCCAAAAATCTTTATAATTGAAAAGACTTTTTGAATTCTAGAGCGCGTCTTCAAGAGGGAGAAAAGGTGATTATAATCAACAACTGATGTGTGTTCCAAAGTGAAAAGGGGGTTGTTTATATATAGGAGGTTGAAGCTGAAAAAGGAAGGAAAGAAACCAAAATTGAAGGTCCCTTTGAGAATTTTCCAAAATTAAAGGTTCAATGACCAAGTGGCTGTCATCAAACTATCGGGCCGCTGTTTGACAGTTGATCAACCATCAGCCAATAGTCAAGCAGCTATTAGATGATCAAGCAACTATCATGGACAGCCGGGAGGTTGTATGATGGTTAGACGGTCAATATCTCTTCAGTCCCTTCCTATTTTGTCATCCTTCGATGTAGTCCTTTTAGACCTTCATCCATTCAATATCCATACATTTCTATGAAAATTACACATTTGTAGCTTCACAACAGTGTATGATCATCATCAAATTCCTCCTGGATTAATTTTTGTGATTTTTCAAAGTCACATGTCAATTTCTGGGGCCCTTCACCAACTCTTTCTCACCCTTCTCTTCTTGGCCCTTAAGGACTTTTTGGTCATTTTCTTATCTCGACATTCATCTTAATCTCATTATCAAGCCTAAAAAATTCAGTGTCTACACCAAAGTTTTGAAATCAGACAATAATTTTAAAGTTGACATTGTTTGTATTTAGCAAATGAAAGTTCATGCCACTTACATTCGATCTCAAGGGGGGGAAAAAGGCTAGAATTTTTTAGTTGAGTAAATTCGGTCAACCACCACGAATACCAATTATAATTACTGAGGAAAAAAATTAATTAACAGTCTTCACACACACACACAAAAAGATATCAAACCATAGTCACCATGGTTGCACCATGTGTATACTCTCATGTTGAGCAACTCCTTTGCATCAATAGCCATAGATAATTCTTGCAAGATCACACACATACATCATTATATCAAACCATATATAATTGTCAGTTTTGTTTGTTGAATTATTGTTTACTTGGTAATTTTAGATTTTTAATAGAGTGACGATTTTTTAGTTGTTACTTTCGTTGTTGTGCATAAGTATGATTTTAGTTTGAAGATACATTTTTTTTATAATTGTCAAAAAATGATCATAGTTGTATATGATATGATGAGAAGTTGAGAATATGGTTATTTGCAAAAATGTGAATGTTACAAAGGTGGGGCGGTCTGGATCCGCTCAATTATTTTTTGCCCTACCTCGGCCCACCTCTTTAAGGGGCAATGGGGCGGGGTAGGGCAAGAAATAAATGAGTGGGGTAGAGCTGGGTATTTGCTGCCTAAGACCTGCCCCGCACCATTGCTGACCCATTGTTTTTCCATTTCTTATTTAAAGTGTTTATTTTTTGTGATGATTATCTAACTCAAAACTATCCAAATTTGGAAATATTTTTTGTTTCAGTCGGAATTTGCTTGGTCAGTATAGTTTTGTTAAGGTTTTGCTATTTACACATTTTTATTGCATTGGAGTAATAACATTTGACGAATTAAAAAAAAATCATAATTTGTTTGATTTTAGCTTATTATAATATTGTGAAGCCTAATACGATATATGTGCATATATGCTCAATAAATTTTATTAGTGGGCTGCTTGATATTGCACGGTTTGTCATTTTTTTTTCCCCTCATAATGGTTCCTAAATATAACTACTACTAATGATTAGTATTTTCTATTTCATTAAAACTTTATATCTTCAGTACTATTAAATATACAACCAACTTATATAACCTAATATATGCAGCCTAATATGTGAAATATCATTAGATGGTTAATATGTTTATACTACTACTACTACTACTGCTACTGCCAATAATAATAATAATGATCATATTAAAAGATTTGATAATCGTGCATCAAAAAAAAATAACACGATATATAGTTGTATGGACTTGGTTATGCAAGTTGATTATATATTCTTACATTGTCTACAACCATGTTAATTAAGTTAGTTAATTGGACCTTTAATTTGCATGACTAAAATAGATATTATCAGTTAAAATGAAAGGAAGTACACATGTTGAAATTAGTTGTAATAAATTCAGCTTTCTAATTTGTTTTGCACCAAGCATTTCATTGTCATTAATTTCTAGATCTAACTAAGGACGTAAATTGAGAATCATTCAACGCATTGCAATTTAATGAATGGTTTATTTTAATTATTATTCTTGTTGCCTGTAAGGCACATAAAAAATAATAAATCAGCTTGATGTTAACTTCTTTAAGCAATTATGGTCTATCTAAAGACAATTTGCCATAACTGTTTTACTTTTAGCTTATTTAAAACGGAAAAAAAAAAGTTTATTTCTGATACGTGTTGGTAATATCGGTACTTTAGGGCTTCAAGATACAACTGAATGCTCACAGTCTATCTTCTCAATGATCACAATCACCAAAAGAAAATAACCTGCCTCTATGCATCGTGATTGCTCACAAACATTGAAAATACTCAAATATATCATAACAGTTGTTAGAACCTTTAGGACTCCTTTACATAGCAGTCTCCTAGCTTAGATAACTTACAAATAATAAGTGTTGGAACTCATGTTTTTATGTGTTTGTAACTGATGATAAATTAAATCTCAAGTTAATATTATAACTCATATTTGAAAACAAAATTATAAACTTTTCATCTCTAACAAACCCTCACAAAAAGCTTAAAAATTTAAAGCTTTCGAGTTTGAACTTACATATAGTGTTGATAGCATCCATTTGAGAAACTTAAGTGAAAAAAGTTTGAACTCAATTACTTCAGCAAACTTCAAACTATCACACACATAATACCAATGAAAACTTGGTCTTTGTGAGTTAATTAGTGTTGTTAATGACCATGCGTTTAATCTTGATTCTTGTTAAAGTTTTAGAAAATAACCCAATTCTCACTGTTGCGGCCCTTATGATGCTCTCACTCAGGTGAGTTCTTAAAAGATATATGTGACCCATACCTCACAAGAGTATCTAGCCTTAGGATTTATTCAGGATAAATATTCCTCCTAACATCTCATAAAACAAGCACTTTGCCTTAGGGATGAGTAGGATCATATCTCTCTAAGATATATCAATATAGTTGTGCTTAATAAGTGACATAGTATGGATTTTTCCTACCCATTGAACCTCTTTCATTAGATCTCTAATCACAAAGGTTGTGTTACTTCCATAGGTGACTCCGTTTGGGCTTAAGCACATCCCCCTCGACGATTTAGTTGATTAATTATAGTATGCTGAAATTCTTCATAAATTTTCATGTAAGTGCACTCGCTACTTTATTTCATAAAGTCTTCCATCTTTCATAATTACTTCCACTACCCCTATTAAATTACAAAATATTAACTCTTACAAAATTATGTTATAGTGCATAAACATAACATAAGTGAAACTTAGAATGTTAATATGAAATATCAAATCACCAAAAACTTTAAATTCTTAATAATGATATTTTCAAACTCATGCACAAAAATTAGTAATCATAAATCCTTTTTTTAAAATATCATAAAAATATTAACAACCATAATACAAAGAAAACCCAACATTAAGAAGCATTTAATGAATAGCAACCCCACAAAAATATTAATGCTCTAGCTACAAAATAATAATAATAATAATGCTCCAACTTGCTAAATTTTTTAAACTCATCGAAATAGCAACTAAACTCAAATCACTATCATTATAATTGTACAAAATTAATAAATAAAATATGAGACCACTAAAAAATTTGAAACCCTCGTATTAAAAAAATATTTTTTCAGAGCTCGCAATGATGAGATATTTATTGCTCAAAAGGCAAATATAATATATAACTCATATACATTTCTCAAGGGGAAATGAAAGGTGTTAATCCAGATAGTTACATAGTCTATTTACAAGAATAAGATTTTGATATAAGCAAAGAAAATGGCCCAATGTCATTTTCTGAAGCTAGAAATAACACTTTTGCTTCTCAATGGTTAGAGACCACGAAAGATGAATGAACTCTATACATAAGAATCAAGTTTGGGATTGACTTACCAAAGAGAGTCAAACCCATTGGTTGTGAAAAGGTGTTTAAAACAAAAAGAGATCAAAAAGCAAAGTTGAAAGATACAAAGCTAGACTAGTTGCTAAGGGTTTTGCTGATCAAAAGGGCATAAACAATAAAGAGACCTTTTCTCTTGTTTCAAAGAAAGATTCTTTAAGATCATAATGGCATTGGTAGCTCACTTTAACCTAAAGTTGTATCAAATGAATGTGAAGAATATATTCTCAAATGGTGACTTACTTGAAAATGTTTATATGGCTCAACCAGAAGGATTTAAATTTGAGGGCAAGGAATATTTAGTTTGCAAACTTTAGAAATCCATTATTTATGAACTAGAACAAGCATCTAGGCACTAGAACCTAAAGTTTGATGAGGCAATTACAACTTATGGGTTTAAGGAAAATCTAATTGATGACCGCATATATTTGAAAGTTAATGGTGGTAAATTCATCTTTTAGTATTATATGTTGATTATATATTACTTGCTAGTAGTGATATTATTGTGTTGCATAAACTAAACATTTTTTATCTCAAATTTTTATGATGAAAGATCTTGGTTAAACCTCTTATGTCATTAGCATAAAGGTTCATGAATATAGCTCTTGTGGGATTCTTCAAATGTCACAAAGAGCTTATATTGATAGAGTTCTTAAAAGGTTTAACATGCAACATTGTAAAGGTGGTAATGCACCCATAGTTAAAGGCGACAACTTTAGTAAATTCTAATATCCAAGAAACGACCTAGATGGAAATCAAATGAAGAGTGTTCCTTATTCATCTATAGTTGGGAGCCTAATGTATGCTCAAGTTTGCATATGGCCATATTTGGCATTTGTTGTTGGAATGTTATGTAAATATCAAAGTGAGGATAGATCATGGTAAAGCAGCAAAGAAAGTCGTGAGATATCTACAAAGGACCAAGGATTATATACTCTCATACAAACCGGCCTACAAGCTTGAACTCTGGGATATACGAATTATAACTTTGTTGGATGTTAAGATAGTATGAAATCCACTTCAGGTTATATTTTTATGATGAGTGGAGCAATATCATGTAAAAGTGTTAATGAACATTGACTGCTTCATCCACCATGGAAGCAGAGTTCATCGCTTGTTATAAGGCCTACTTCACATTCGATTTGGCTATGGAATTTCATGTCAGGACTCTAGATTATGGATTCTATTTCCAAACCTTTAGTGATTTTCTATTGCAATTGTGTTGTTGTAATGTATTCAAGAAACAACAAGAGTTCAAGAAGATCTAAACATATAGACATTAAATATCTTGTCGATAAAGGGAGCATTCAGAACTAGTTAGTGTTTATGGAGTGCATTGGTACATGACATATGATTGCTAATCCCATGACTAAGGGCTTGCTGCCTATGTTGCACAATGAGCATGTTGCACAAATAAAACCTGTTAACAGTTTTGATTCACTTAATTTGTGGAAGGTTTAGCAATTATTCTCTCACTTGATCCAATAATCATTAGTGGCATCTTTGAAAATAAAAAGCCTCCAAATCAAGAGTAAATATGTGATGTTAATGTTGACCCAGGTATGGCAACCCAAGAGGGGGGGTGAATTAGGTTTTTATTTATAAAAACGGATTTAGAAAACTTTTCTTAAAATATCAAAATTATTTAAATCTTTCTTTGAGAACAAAGGTGAAGAAGATGAAAATAGAATGCAATCAAGAGAATGGCAATAAAGAACAATCACAAGTGCAAGTAAATATAAAGAGATAGGGATAGAGAGAGTGCAAACTCAATTTACCTGGTTCGGCAAACCTTGCCTACGTCACGGGCTCCTAGCTCCACGAGCTAAGCTTTTCACTAAGTTGTAGAAATCTTTACAACTTGCTTGATGAACAACCTCACCAAGACTTTTTCCTTCAACCCTTGATAGCACCACACCAAGAGTTCTTCTTGATTAACAACCTCACCAAGGCAACTTTCTTCAACCCTTGATAACACCACACCAAGAGTTCTTCTTGATGAACAACCTCACCAAGGCAACTTACTTCAACTCTTGATAACACCACACCAAGAGTTCTTTTTGATGAACAAACTCACCAAGGAAAGAGTTCTCTCAAGGATAACTTTTATCCTTTACAAGAAGATCTCACTGTCACCACAATACAAGAACAAAGTAAATTTTTACAATAAAAGTACAACTCTCTTCAAAGAGTAGATAGAGAATATAAAACTCTCTAGACTTGATATATCTCTTATTTTTTGCTTGATAAAATGCTTCTCTTGCTCTTGTCTTTCTGAATGCATGCATGGGAGAAGGGCTCCCTTTATAGGCAAATAGGATGAACTTAATCAAGTGAAGACACTAACTCCAAATTTTCTGCCTACCATAAAAACTGTAATATTGTCTGCCATTTTTGTCAATGTTTTGTTTGAAATTTGAAAATCTGCAAAACATAAAAGATCTTCAAAATTGAATAAGCTTTCCAATTCATCAAGAACCAAGTCATTTGGATATCTGTAGCTCAAGATATAGGTAAAACACCATTCAGTACTCATGTGACTTGATTTTTCTTTCTTCTGTCAGTCCATCAACTTGCATGTGTATTATGTCGGCCTTATGTTTGAAATTTGAATTTCTTCAAAGAATATGAAATCTGGTCCATTGAATCATCTTTCCAATTCCACAGGAATCAAGTCATTTGGATATCTCTAACTCAAGATATGGATAAAACATCAATCGGTGCTCAAATGAGTTGATTTTTCTTCTCTCTGTCAGTCCACTGAATTGCATGTCAATTATGTCAGCCTTGCGTTTGAAATTTGAATTTATTCAAAACATATGAAATGTGCTTCATTAAGTCCGCTTTCCAATACCATAAGAATCAAGTCATTTTGATTTTTCTAGCTCAAGATATGCTCAAAAAAGTATTCGGTGCTCATATTAGCTGCTTCCATTTGTCTTTCAACTTGCATGATGATTTGGACAACCTTGCACTTGAAATTTGAATTTCTTGTTCTTAAACTTTGGTGCTTTTAACATTTAGTCTTCTCCTTAGCTTCAACACTTCATTTTAATAAGCCTCTTCTTGATTTTACAATTATTTTAATGATCTTACTCTTGCACATAAATAAACATGTTAGTAAATCTCAATTAATCAATGTGTATTGTTATCATCAAAATTATCATGTAGCCTTAGGGCTAACAGTTAATACCTTCAAGTTTTACAAATATTAGCAAACTCAACTTTGTAATCAAATTTAAATTATATTTGCATAAATATGGCCAAAATTTATACCATGCTTTGGTTCATTTTTCTCAAAGGACAAAACTATAATTATATTTCCATACACACGTGCACAAATATAGATAGCATATTAAATTATGATAACAAAATAATAGCATAATTAAGCCAAAGATACACCAAAAAGTGAGAAAGAGTTAGAGATTAATCTCTGTGTGTGTGATTTCAAGATGTCAGGTGAGTTAATGCCTTAGATTATGTAGATTTATAAATTGCTTACAGCATGCTCACATCTGTTTTCCCATTTTCTTCTAGTTATCTCTTCAGTTTCTTTGTATATGTGTCATTAGGGAGTTTGGGAATCATAATAGCATGTTAAGGTAAAAGGTGGAATGAGGATGTGAATTTTGTCAAAATGAGGTCAGTAAGCTAACTATGTTGGCTTCTCTCAATTTTCCCTCCCCTGAACTAGAGCATGTCGTAGAGTTTCCCAAAAAAAGCACACCACAAAATAATTAACTGAGTTCAAATTTGTAGTTCGCTATGATTTTAAGAGCATTACCTGTTAGGGCTTTAGACCTTGTGGAATTTGATTGTAATCAACAAGGACAATGCTTCAAACCTTTAAAGGATAAGAAGAAAAAAAAAGGCTCACAGTAGTGCTTTTTGTTTAGATCATAATCTTGACATTGAATGTCTCTCCAACTTTAGAGTAGATTACATGACTGGGTTTAAGTTTTCTATATTAAGTGGGTGTCGTGAGATTAGGATAGATGTGCATATCAGGCAACTGCTATTACTATATTTCCTAGCCTAAAGAACTTTAACTATTCATTACTTGGGGAAGTTGACATCTATTTAGAAGGGAATTCTATAAAAAGGTGTTATGGAAAAATCTACAAGTACATGGAATCAAACAAGTAATATAATGATGAGTGAGTAATTGTTCCCACGAGGATTAATTATTAACTACTAAACTTAATCTAACTATGGTTTTTTTAAATAATAATTTAAATAGAAAATTTTAAAAAAACTAATTAACTAAATAAGAGGGATAAGATTAAATATTAAGCAAAGAGATAAGATTTAAACTAAGTTGAGAGAAATTCAATGGTATAAAGCTACAGGGTATCAGGTTCCACTTAAGTTATCCACTCTATTATTCAATCAAATTTAAGTAATGTTCATCAATCTTGTTGCCAACCAATTTCTCCAAGGTATTTGTTATTCCTTTTGAAGCAATAACAATGTATAACGATAGGGAGAATCACATGCCTGTCTCATCTAATAACCTATAATTATCCATGAAGCAAAAGAAATCATATAGGGTTGCACAAATCACAATTATATTTCTATCTCATGTGAGTTTGTGGTGAATCAATCAATGATTAATATAAATCAACTTCTCAATCTAATTTATATCTCAAATCATGCAATAGTTGGCCAAACCATTAAAAGCATTAAACACATGAAGTACTCACTCAACAAGGAATTGTATAAATATAAATATATTGAATCAAAATAATAGAGTATCAAGCTTGGCTACATCCTAGCCCTAGAAAAAGGGATTAGTTCATAATGTAAAGGAAAATAACACAAGAAAATCGAGTAGCCTTCATAGAGTGCAAAGAAGGAAGAAAGACTTAAAGATTTTGAAGATTCCTTGAAGATTCTCCCTTGAATTGTGTCTCCAGGAATTGTAGCTTGCTTCCTTGCCTCCTAAACACCTCTAATAACGCCTATGATACCCTAGAAAAGACCTAAAATATGCCTATTTATATTCTATGTGAGAAAGAAGTCGAATTCGAAGTGTAATAGGAATCCTGAAATTTTCCAGACTTGCACTTGCGCAGGAGTGCAGCTACAATGGCGTGGAAGCGCCAACTTTTTGGTTCATGAAGCTTAGTTGTTCTGGATCTTGCACTGGTGCACCACTAGGGTTGCACTGGAGCGCCAAGTCTCAGATTTAGTAGTCCGAAGCTCTTTCTCTTTTGGCCTTATTTACTCCTAGTTTTGACATGCTTTAATAGGAATCAAGTTCCATTCCAAAGAATCTGCAATTAACTAAAATAGCTATTAGTTTAACTACTCACAAATTAAATTTAAAGTTTAATAAATTCACTAATAGAAGGCAACTTCACTGTGTTAAGAATTTTATTGCTACAAGCATGACCAAAGTTGAAGTATGTGTTTACAAGCTCAATGATTCAATCTCTACCTTAACTAAAGGAGTTAGGTATTGAAGATTTTCCTACCACTATACAAATTGTCCTAGAAGATGAGATAATAGATTCTAGTCGCATTACACCACCTAGTTTAACAAAATTAACATTACACTATCGACCTTTATTTGAATGCATTCGAAAAAGTTTGAGGCCCCAACAAACTATATCAGCTTCTCCAGTTGCCGCAAATTGAACAAGATTAGTTTTGATTCCAAGATTAAAAAAAGAAAAAGAAAAAATGATACTAGAGATCGCAGATAAGAGTTGGTGGGATGAACTAGAGTGGAAAGCTAATGAGCTGGGCTTTACATCCCTGAAGACATCTAACTACAATTTGTGAAGAGAATTTGTAGAGATACAAATTGTTGGATTTCATGATGATTTACTTTGAATCGTGGGAAACTTATTGTTTATTTTATACTGATCAACAAAACAAAGAGAAACTAATAGTAATACTAGTTTCTAACAACCAATTCTCTTACAATAATAATTACTGTCTATATCTTTTCAATTTCAACTCAATGTGATAACGTGAAGGATAACTACCCAAAACCAGCCATAACTATTATGAAGCTTTAATATAATTAATTAATCAATTCCTCTATCTGTTCTTTTGTTTAGGTAATTTTATAATCAATTTTTTAATTACCTTAAAATGATCCTCCTACCTACCTTATTGCCCCTTAAATTATCTCTACTAAAACAGACTAATTGTTTGAGTTCATCCTAAAAGCTATTTAAAAGGAAATGATTCGTTAATCAATTCAATGACTTTTCAAACTCGATAAAATTCTAAAAAATAATTTTTATGCATGCAAATAGTGTATACATATATTGACAAATGTCCGATCTTTAATTTAAAACAATTATGTGATATATTATTTTTATGCATACAAAGAAACCGGTTGTGTTTGTTTACATTTTTTAAAAACTATTTTATGAAAATGCGTATTTTCCCATGCATTTGAATCAATATCAATCACATATTATTTTCAAATTTAAAAAAAAAATTAAACTAGCCATATATTCTTTCGAAACTTTGAAAATAAAAACTCTAAATACACAAACAAACACAGCCCTAGGAATTATAATGTGACCAACGAGAAACTTACAACAAAATCAGATGTATAGTTTAGTGCATGAAAAGTGTAAATATATCAAGACAACTACAATTTACCTCCTAAGTTTAGGCTTAAAAAAAATTCCCCGCTGAGACGCTAGAAATTGCAAGTTACCCCTTAATTTTAATGTATTAATTTAAACGGTGAAACAACCCATGACTTGGATAGACAGTATAAAATACATAATATGACTAAAAAACCTTTATATAAATATATTCTTTACCATATCTATAATTTTCCCTTTAAATTTTAATTTTAATAACTAGGCAGATCATCAGAAATCGTATTTAAAAATTAAATCTAATATAAATTATCTCCTTATCCCTAAATCACGTGACCTCCTTCCTTCATCGCATCTTTATAAAATGCAAGATCTCCATCAATGTAGAATCACCATCACATGCAACACAGATCTCTGCCAACGTTTGCCACCATCTATCATCATGTTGACTTCCTTCACCACTGTGCATTACCTCCTTCACTCCACAAGCTGATGTCCTCCACCACCACAAACCACCTTCTTTAATCCACCACCATCCATCATCATGCCGCTAGTATGCTGAAAAACTCACTGACTTTGATTACTTGGGGGCAATCCCCACTGGTGTGCTGCAATCCTCAATTTCATCATCACCGTCTCCAGCAAGTGACCTTCAACTTGATCTTTTTTTTTATTTTTTAATTTTGTAAATGTGGGCTCTGAAATAACAAGCCTTGTTCTTCTAAAATGAAAATCAAACTGAAGGGTCGAACAACATTTCTTGATTTTTGTTTGTGTGTGGAAAAAAAAGTAGATTTCATTCCTATATTACTATACTTGTTGTATTCGAGATTTTGCATTTTTCTCTTTCTTTTTGTAACATCCCAACTAGTAAGTGGTTCTATCCATACTTCATTTATAGTGCATGTATATTATTACTTGTATGTGCACACCTAATCGTCATGACAATGGATTAAAGGTTAGGGGTATATTTGAAAGATTTAAGAACTTAAGGCCTAACTCATGTATATGCGCATGTGTATATATTCAAGGGGTGGGATTTAAGGCCTCTAGAGAATTCATTTTCCTTCCTTTATAAAGAAATTCCAAACACTTTCTATTGTGGAGAATTAAAGAAGAAAAAGAAGAAGAAGAAGAAGAAGAAGTAGAGTTTAAGAGGAAGTAAGGTAGAATTCGTCTCCTTCTCCAAATTCTAGTATTGATACATGAATTATTAATTATGAAGTTGTTTATAGTACTTTTATGTCATGTATGCTCTAAAACTTGCTATAACACATGATTTTGTATAAGTCATGAAGGATTCAAATGGTTTGAATGACGTTAGGAAGCTATACGTGATACTTGAATCCAAAGCTCTTCAGGGCCTTTTCGCCGAGCAGTCCTTAATTTGAAAATTCCTAGAAATTCTAGCCTTTTTTTTTTTACTCTGAAATGGTTACATGTTAAACTAGGCATTTATACAATTATTCTCTAATTTTGATTCACCTGAAAATTCAAAGTATGCAAATTTTGGTGAATTTTTAAACCTTGCTGAACTGAATCTAGAAATCCCTTATTTTAAAACGGAGTAGGGGGAACGAATTTTATATGAGGGACTTTCTTTCTTGAAGCTCCTAATTTTTTATATACGAAATCTTGAGTATGTTTCCTTATAAAATGAAAAGCTTTATGGTTTTTGAAGCTCTATAGAAATTGTTATAATTTTTTAAAATTGTATTTGTAAAACTAAGATTTTCAATTTTAAGAATAAAGTGAGCAAAACTAATTATTTTTGATAGACCTAAACTCAACAAGAACTTATGATTTTTGGCGTGATTAATCTTATGTGTCTTTCAGTAGACTGAAAATTTTGTAATGATTTGATCATTGTTGGGGCTTTTATGAATTTTTAAAATGGTGCTACACAGTCTAAGAGATCACTAGACAGAATTTGAATGTGTACTAAACTAAGGAGTTTCAAAGGGCATATGACCTCATTTTGATCTAATATCTTATATGTATTTAATTGATATTTGAAATTTTTTGTGAGCATTGCAACGTGTGTAGTGTTGAGTTAGTGAGTTAGTCACTCCAAGTTATTGTGTTAATTAGTTTGAGTTATTGTGTTTGATGGTCCTTAAGGAAATTTTGATGATTTTTAGATTGAAATAAGGATCTTGCAGTGAAGTCTAACTAAGTAAATAAGCTAAACTCCTTTTGAGGACACAATAGGTATATTATTGTTTGTAGGATGCATGTTTTCCCATATGTTGACATGAATATGAAAATTTATGATTTGGTTGGAAGTTTGATTGTGATATTGAACATATGAATTGATATGTGATGGCATGAGATGATGCATATGAATTTGATAGGTGGTAGCATGCAATTATGTATATAGATGAGGAGTGATGGCATGAAAATTGTGCACATGAATTTGGTATGCGATGTGCTATCAAAGGGAAGATTTATGCCCATAGCCTTTGGGAAAAAATTTTCATTCAATGATTGATTGCATGGAGGCCACCTCTTGAAGATTACGAAAACCAATTAGCTCCACACACAATGCAAAGTGTCACATACAGACCATTACGGGCAATTTCACAAGGGCCACCTTTTGAGGGTCATGGAGACCATAGAGTGTCTCATGGAATATCAAGTGCCATGTGCAAACTATTGTGATCGATTGAATGAGGAGAGATCTAGACCACATGTTTCCTTGCATCGGATTTCGTAGCACAGGCCCGATATAATCCAGATTGTCAGACTAGCATCATTTTGTGATAATAATTCATGTAGGTCCTTAAGGGTGTGTGATATGTGAAAAGTATAATAAGCATGTCTATTGGTGCATAAAAAGGGAAAATGGCTAAAGAGGCCTTTTGGATAGGGATGTGGCACAGCCATGGAAGTCCAGTTACATAAGAGCATAATAATTACTAACTTAAAATTTCTAGACGAAACTCTAAGCAAGCACGCAGCAAGTATGGCGTAGGAGGGCATTTTGTAGGTTGAAAAGTGCCTGAACTAAAGACTTTACACAGGTGCGCAGGGTCCCTTGCGTAGGAGCGCAACCCCTACTATTTGAAAACTATTTGTATGGCTTGAGTTTTTAACAATCAATTACTTATGCGATAAGAAATGAATATGAATTGTATTTCTTCTTCAAATTTTACTACATTGGTGATTGTTATTATACAGATCTAGCTACTTACTAAGTTAATACTCATTAGTCTTTGCGTACTTCAGGTGATTGATAAATTTCAATATGTTTGCAGGATTTTTTCATAGTGATGACAGAGTTTCCTTTACAACTATTTGTCCGTCGTTTATCACCATTTTGATTTTTGAATTGCAGTTTTATATAGCACTGTTCTATAGTTGTCAATGTTGGGAACTCAAGTCTATTAATAAAATTAATGCTTTCTTTTCCATAATCCTAAAATAATTCTTGTGAGCAAATGTTTTTACTTGCACTCAACATCCCTTGGGATTTGGGGTGTGACACTTTTGCTATAAAATTTCACTATTTTATCTGCCTTGATTTTGGTTTCACAAGTTTTAGGTTTCTATTAATGTCCTAAACAGTGAAGTTATTGGGTTTCTATGGTGAAGGGACAGTGATATTGACGATAGTGGGCTATAGTATGATGTTGAAATGACAGGAGGCTGTATAAAACATTGTCATGTGATTGAAATTAATTTTTGTAAATATTATTTTATTATTTTTATTATTTTAAATTGTTATTGTCTTCTAGCTTATTTTCTATATATATTTATGATACAATTTTGATTTTGTTTATAGCCTGCCAAAGTTTAAGTTAACGATAAAAATTGGATTTCAATGGGCAATTTGCAATTTCTAGTCCCTCAGGAGGATTATTTTTCTTTTTAAGCCCAAAAAATTGTAATTATCCCAATACAATATATCATTACATATTATAAATTGAATAGAGTAATATAGTAATTTGTTTTAAAATAGAAGCCAACAAAGTTTGATACAATTCGAATTTTATAAATTTGAGAGTAAAAAATAAAACTAGAACTAGGTTACAATTTAATAAAACTAGAACCAACATACAATTTAAAATTTTAAAAATTTAATATAAAAAAATTCTAAGAACATAGGAAATTCCTTATCAATGACATGTCATTGCAAATGTTACATAGTTTTGACAGATCACTAAGTTCCAACCCCTTAGATTTAGGGAAAGCTTGAAATTACTTACAATGCCAGGTTTAATAATTTCTTCTATCAAGTATAATATAAATATGAAAATGGAACCATCCCTATAGTAGCATGATAAAATTTTTTATTTCAACAATGTATGCTGAATGATCTTAATTAAAGGACTAAGCTCCAAATATTGACAAATGTAAATAGCATGAATGGTCAACTAGGTCTAGATTTCCACATTGAAGCTTAAGGGGCTCGTAAAATTCAAACGGTATTTGCTTTGGACCATTTATAGGTTAGCTAAACCTATCTATCCTACCACATTTGTGGACTATTGTGGTTTTCTAGGTCAATTACAATCATTTTTATCAGTTGTTGAACATCGCCACAAAAACTAGTAATTTGGTTTGCTGCTACTCAAATTTCTAGATTATACTTCAATATTCTTCATCCATTATCTCCCACAATAACTTTTTAGTATCTTTCTTTATTAATCATATCACATTGGTATGTTGATCTACCTATCCATAGGATAGCTCTATGTCTACATGCAAATATCAATTTTCCACATCTATGATCATGACGCATGCCAATGTTTCTTAAATCAATTCCTAAAGAAACATTGTCAAGCAATAGTAGATAGCTCTTCTCACTCGACCTTTTAGATACTATGTCTATTTTTTCAGTTCAAGAGTAGACTTCCAAAAGGGCTGAGTAATAAAAAATTTTATTGCACATTAAGTATAAAAAATATATCCGTAAATAAAATTATACAACCTAGAATATGATTTATTAATGTTAACAATATGTAAAAGACAATATTATAATAATTTCACTAAAATTGTATCAACTTTATCATATATTAAACAGTAACTCGACAATTTTTTTGAAGCTTGAATATCTTCTATAATTTGTTCTATACTAAATTTTTCAACAATTCATCTTTCAATATATGTAATAAAAAAGTTTATAAGAAAGTGATCGTCTTATGTTTTATTGTAAAGTCTAATCCGTATTATGTGGATAGTTGAAAATCACCATTAATTATAGTACAAATTGGAGGAGAAAATATAAACACTATTAGTAACACCCTGTACCCTTAAAGACATAAAATGTAAATCTAAGCATTCATACACATGAAATTAATGGGAAAATATCAACTTTCTAAAATACACAAAGTTCTTATATCATCAACCATGGAGTCATACTACGTACATTTCTAACTCAAAAATAATCAAAGCCAATGTCACAAAAATCTCAATTGTTGCAACAGTACGATGGTTGCCAAGGGAACTTCGTGTCACTATGCCAAACATCCTCCGAAATTCAGAGATCTAATGCTCACTTGAGGCACAAAACAGATTAAGGAGTATATTACTCAGTAAGCAGCTATAATAGGAAGATAAAAAGGGAATCATACAGAAATGAATCAAATAAACATAATCCACAATCCCTTCTTAATCTACGAGCAACCATTTCTTTTTGTGTAAGTTAGATAAACAGTGTCCCAAATTTATGGATCTCGCTCTGTGCATATCACTGGGCGTGATTGTCCCAAATTTCAGTCCTAAACACATATCCAACAAAAATGGTTCGGTGCTCTTGCATCATCCAGGCTACGCTAAGGCTCTAGCTTTGCTACCTCAACATGATTTGCAACATAGAGCTCACGCTCTTGCGCCGGTTCTCTGTTTGGCCACTATACTTAGGCCATTTTCTCTGTTCACACACCCACATGCATTTCATTTAACACTCAAAGGTCATGCTCTACACAACCTCAACATTTGTAAAACACATCTTGCACAAAAATGGATACAAATCTTTACCATATTAGCACACATCTTAGAGAACAAATCTTAAGCACGTTAGTGCACAATTCTCAAGGACATTATGCCATCACTAATGGTAGGATTTTCTTATTACATAATTTACAACATGCCATCAGTTACCTATGGCCATCAACGGCATGTGTTATTCAATACCCATTGTAAAGAATATGCCACCAGCTACGTATCACCATTGGAGGTATATTTAGTGGCCATTAGTCACCCGTTACATATCGCCGTAGGTGACATATATTTTCACAAATTCATTTTAGGAGATATGTCATCCGTTACGTATTGTCGTCGATGACATATTCCATTGGTCACTAATCACCCGTTACGTATCATCATTGGTGAGTTAATATACATATATGGGTTTGCACACTACACAACACATATATGTCTGCCATAAAAAGCAGTCTGTGTGTCCTAGTACCCTAGGCATGAATTACACCTTTACAGACACATGATTTCATTATCAAAGGTTATCCATGCCTTTCCACACCATATTTTCACAAACACATAACCATATTCAATTTCCTATATCTCACAATCATAAGATTCAAATCAAAATGTCACTCGCATACATATATAAGGGAGCAAAACCACACAGTCCATGATTCAATTATAATTTTGCATGATTCAACTATAATTTCCAGTCATGCCATTTCACATTAATGTCCATCTGTCCATGGTCCAATTCATATTTCCATCCACACACATTTATGGCATTTCCAAATAAATTCATCCACAATATACATAAACATAAGAATCCACCTCAACTCAAAATCTAATGTGCCCTTGGAAATGATCTAGCTACTTACCCGATTGATTTCAACTCTTGATTTCGATTTCCATCAAGAAATCATCAAATCACTCATGGACTAGCAACCATTTCAACCAACCAACAACTACACGAACAATTCAATACTATGCACATAATCGGTTGGATAATTTTAGCAAGGGAATACTTATCGCAATCATTACCAAATTTCATGAGACTCATGTAAACAAATGTAGTATATCTCATGAATTTTATTCTTTTAAAGTACGACCATATGCCCTTTAAATCCCTTAATTTTTGTCCATACCTGATTGATTTCAACTCTTGATTTCGATTTCCATCAAGAAATCATCAAATCTCTCATGGACTAGCAACCATTTCAACCAACCAACAACTACACGAACAATTCAATACTATGCACATAATCGGTTGGATAATTTTAGCAAGGGAATACTTATCGCAATCATTACCAAATTTCATGAGACTCATGTAAACAAATGTAGTATATCTCATGAATTTTATTCTTTTAAAGTGCGACCATATGCCCTTTAAATCCCTTAATTTTTGTCCATACCTGATTGATTTCAACTCTTGATTTCGATTTCCATCAAGAAATCATCAAATCTCTCATGGACTAGCAACCATTTCAACCAACCAACAACTACACAAACAATTCAATACTATGCACATAATCGGTTGGATAATTTTAGCAAGGGAATACTTATCGCAATCATTACCAAATTTCATGAGACTCATGTAAACAAATGTAGTATATCTCATGAATTTTATTCTTTTAAAGTACGACCATATGCCCTTTAAATCCCTTAATTTTTGTCCATACCTGATTGATTTCAACTCTTGATTTCGATTTCCATCAAGAAATCATCAAATCTCTCATGGACTAGCAACCATTTCAACCAACCAACAACTACACGAACAATTCAATACTATGCACATAATCGGTTGGATAATTTTAGCAAGGGAATACTTATCGCAATCATTACCAAATTTCATGAGACTCATGTAAACACATGTAGTATATCTCATGAATTTTATTCTTTTAAAGTGAAACCATATGCCCTTTAAATCCCTTATTTTTTGTTCATACACAATTTCCATCTACATAATTTTTAGCTGAGCACCACTTTGAAGAATTTTATAAAATTCAACATTAATCGAATCTTTACAAAACTTTCCAATATAGTAGTAGACATATATAAAATCCATTTCACCAAAAATCACAACTTTGTTAAAGAGTCTAGGTTGGTCAAAAGTAATTTACTGTGCTGGATCTGCTTTGATAGTTGAAAATTTCAGTTTCACTAACCCAAATTTGAAAAATCATATCAATTAATTCAAACCTCCAAAAAATCCTGAAAATTTCTAGTCCAAAAAAAAACATGTTCAAGGTCTTGCATACCAAACCTCATAAAATTTTATGGAGGATTAGCCCTTCAGTAAAATTTTGTTCCCGTTCTTTGTTTGAAAATAGGGGAGTTTACATTTCATTACAGCAAGTTCAAAAATTCATATAATTCAGGTATTTTGATTTGAGTTATTCAAAGTTATATAAACTCATAAACATGTCTAGTTTGTCATATAAAAATTCTAGAGCAAGAAAACGACCATAGATTTTGTAGGAATTTTTGCACCAGTAGCTGCCTAGTGAACAACTTTGTAAGGTTCTAAGCTCATACATCCTCTAAGCATTTCAACCATCATCCAAATAATTAGTATCCTCCATATTCTACTAAAATTCATAATTTCTACTACGTTTCATGGTTTACATGACATGGAAGAACCATTAACCCTTGCTTCCACAAAATTTTCCTCATAACAAACCATGGCTATTTATTAGAGGTAGAAGAAAATATTACCTTGTTTTCCTTCCTACGTTCCACACTTTCCTTCAATTTTTTTTGCAAGGAAGAGATTGTTAAAAAGTGAAATGCGAGTTAGGGGTGATAGGCAGATGAGAGTAATCGAATGCTCTAGACACATCAAGCCCCTTCCTTTTATATAATTAATATGTGTGCACAATTCCAACTTTACCCCTCTACTATCTAATTTTGCCAATTTCATCCACTCACATTTACTCACTAATGTATAACTTAAGCAAATACACACATTAATAAATACACATATTAGAGGCACATCAAGTCATGTTTACTTACAAAATTGGGATGTTACAACTCTTCCCTCCCTTCCCCCTTGCGTGCCCCCCTCACCCCCACTCACCAAAAAGAATTTCATCCCCGAAATTTAGGCCGTTCACTCGAATACGAAATGATATATTTCTCATATATCTTCTTCTTGTTCCCATGGTGCTTCCTCAAAAGAGTGATTTTTCCATTTCACTTTCACTAAAGGTACCTTCTTTCTCTGTAGTTTATGTTCCTTGTGGTCTACTATTTGTAATGGCCTTACTTTGTATCAGAGGTCATCCTTAAGTTCTAGTAATTCAGAACTCAACACATGACAAGGATGAAGGATGTATTTCCTCAACATGGATACATGAAACACATTATACACACCCACTAATGTAGGTGGCAATGCAAGCCGATAAGCTACACCTTCGATCCTCTCCAAAATTTCACATGTGCCAATGTACCTTGGACTTAACTTTCCTTTCCTTCCAAATCTCATCACTCCTTTCACCAGAGCCACCTTGAGGAAGACTTTATCACCCACTTCAAATTCAAGTTTCTTCTGATGATGATCCAGATGACTTTTCTGTCTACTTTGTGACGTTCTCAATCTTTCCTTCACCTTTTCAATGACTTCACGGTTCTGTTGCACAGCTTTGAGTCCAAGTGATTTTCTCTCCCAACTTCATCTCAGTGAACAATAGATCTACAATTTCTCCCATATAATGCTTCATAAGGGGCCATACCAATGGTAGCTTGATGATTATTGTTATAAACAAGTTCTACCAAAGTCAAATGCTTATCCCAACTACCTTTGAAATTAATCACACAGGCCCTTAGTGTATCCTTCAAGATCTAAATAGTCCATTTTGATTATCCATCTGTTTGAGGATGGAAAGTCGTACTAAAATTAAATTTAGTTCCCATGGCTTTATGTAGACTCTTCCAAAACAAGGAGGTGAATCTTAGATCCCGATCATACATAATTGATACTAGCACTCTGTGAAGTCTAACTATCTCATCCACATGGATCCAAGCATATTTATCCATCACAAAGGTGGTACATGCACGAAGAAAATGTGCTAATTTAGGCAATCGGTCTACAATTATCTAAGAGCTTAATTCATCATATTGTAATAATAGTGTCACTAAATTCCTCAAATTAAGCATCTTTGTAGTCTTTAAATCTTTTGAAAACTTCATCTTAATTTTGGTTTTTGTTACAGGTTCGGTAAAATGTGCATAACTTTCTATTTATATATCAGAATGGTGCAAATCTTGATTTGTTAGAAAGCTGATTAAATTATCTACAAGATCGTATTTATAAGCATCATGAAATTTGGGCTCTTAGTAGACCAAAAATGGGCTTGAAGTGACACAATCTGCAATTTTGGCCTAGCCTGACCATGCAAGAGATATGTCTCTAAATCGTATGAATCAAGATGTTTTAGAAAGCTGAGAGAAATATCTATAACTTTGACATGTAATCAAAATTCTAAATTATTTGTTGCCAAAATTAGTGGTCAAAGTCGATGCACATGATGATCAAAATCGTCAACACACAATTGTCCCCTTGTAATTTTATAAGTTTTCCCTGAATGTATCTATAAATAGAGATGCATTGTGACCCATTAGAGCATCTTGGCTTGGATGGGATCCCTCATTATTGTGTTTTCTCTCTTATGTTTTTTCTTTTAATGTTATTAATAAATCTTTTTTTCTTGCAATTTATTTTCTTTTTTTCATAATGTCTTATTAAATTCTATTTTGCCAAGGTGAATGGGTGAAACGCTTGATATGAGAATAAGGATTTATAACCCTTTGATATGTGCTTAATAATCATAATCTTTTTGTTATTTATTTCATATGATTTATATTTTTTTACCTAATCAATCTTGACACCACTCGTAAAGTGGAGGTCTTGATCCATTGCAGACAATCCTTAGCACATTAAATGCTTAGATCATTTATAAATGTCGCATGGTTCTTCCTTACCGACACAAGTCTAGTTAGGAACCTTGATTTGTTGTAGACATATGGTGATTGGCACATTGGATGCTTAAACCTTTTTTTTTTGAAAAGGTTACTTAGTAATATAAATCCAAAAAAGTTATAATGTACAAAAATCCGAGGGGCATACCCCAAGAATTACAAAAGGACATAAAGTCCAAACATACAATCCAACAAAAAGATATAAAATGAAGGCCACAAGCGGCCTAAAACAAAGTAAAAATGCCATAAACGGCTTTAACAACATAGAAGAGAAATGATCACAAATGGTCTAAAACATAAAAATACAAGAACTTTAACCCTTCTTGTTTTTCTTCTTCTTACCCTTCTTTACGGGGGTAGCTGGGGTGTCCGAATGAGTATGGTCAATCTTATCAGATTGATCATCCTCACTGAGCCCATTCAAAGGCTTAAAACAAATGGGAGAAGACTCAGGAGGTATCCGGCCTGAGGAAATAGATGCCTCACGATTTGTAGAACACTTGATAGAGCCCAAAAGCCTACCCTGATCAGTCGCAAAAGGAGATGGAGAATCAGAATCTGAGACTGACTCTGCACTCGAAACTGTAGTAGCCTTCGGAGGCACAACTTGCATTGTAAAATCAGCTGGAATAGAACTATTTTGTTGCAATCAGTGACCCTGTTCACATTCTTTTCATTGCCCAAAGGGGCACTATTAGATATGCTAGCCTCATTCTTCTCTTGACTTGAAGTCTGTACCAGTTTCGGACAATGATGACCGAATCTGTAACATTTGGGGCAATGTTTTGGAACCCACTCATATTCAACTTGGATTTGGAAGGGCTCGGGAGATAGTTTACACTTGAACTCAAAGTTCTTAACTCGAGGGTGACTTGCATCAAGAAGAACATATACCCTCGCATACTCCAATCTAGAAAGATCAGAAGTAATCTTATCGCAGAAAATAGGTAGTCCAACCATGCTCGAAACCATGCTAAGGCCATTGGTTGTCTATAAAGGAAACGGCAGGCCATATAAACGGATCCAAACGGCAAGCTTTCTCACTTGTTCTACATCAAGATCCAAATGTGGGTGCCATGACTGTAAACAAATGTTTTTACCGCCAAACATCCAAGGACCACGAGCCATGACTGCATGAACTTCATCCTCAGTTCGAAAACGAAAGATGAGAAATCCCGTGTTTGTGGAGCGGATGTCCTCTAGACCGCTTGATTTCCATGCAAGCATGGCCATCAAACGTGTAGCATGAAAGGGCATCACGTATTCTGGAAAGAAGCCGACAAGACATCTACGCCATTCGATCAAATTTTCATCAATAATCTCATCCGGGATCTCAAGGACTATACCCGGTTTCTTAGGAGTAACCGGATTTAATTTTCATCGACTACTCGAATCAATAATCTTAACTTTGTCGGCCCAATTAGCCTTAGGTGGATCCATTGACCAAACCACAAGGAATCAGGAAATCGACCAAGAGGCAAAGTTGCATGAAATAACCTGAAGAACAATTTGGGTGGGGCTGATGAACAGTGTCTCTAGTAATATGAATAGTAACCACCGCGGTGAACAGTATTATCCGAATTGAAGAAGCAGCGATTTGAGGGGTTTGTGGTTGGAATCAGATGACGGCCAAGAAGGGAAAGTTGGTCAGTGTTGCCCGATCTACTAGATGGATGTAGAGATGAGATGCAACTTGCCATTTTACGGTGAGAGGCGGTGGTGAATAGTAAATCCGAAACTTTTAGGCCACGAACGGGGGTGCTACCGACCGAAATAGACGGCAGTGATGAAGGAAAACTTGTAGAACATTGTCCGATCTACAAGAATTTGATGGAGGTGAGATGCCACTCGCCGGTGACAGGCGGCAGGCGACGGTGAATAGTGAAAAAATCGAAACTTTGTGGCCTTGAACGGAGGTGTTGCGGTGCAAATCTGGTGGTGCTAATGAAGGAAAACTTGTAGATCGAGTCAAGACCAACACGATGATGGCAAAGGTGGCATCCCACTCGCTTGTCGTCGGTGATAAATAGTGAAATCCGAAACTGTTTTTTACAATTTTAACCGTTTTTCGGCCGGAAACTGAGGGCGGCCCAGAAGAAAAGTTGTCTTAGGATATCCCAATCTACAACATACATAGATCTCAAAGGCTGATTCGCAATTTGCCGGAGTAAACAGTAACTCCGGCGACCGTAGTTGAGAGAGAATTTTCTCCCTAAACCCTAAACCCTAAACCCTTAATAATAATAATGTACTTTGGATGCTTAAACCCATTAACAATAAGTGGTATAAATATTGGTAACGAAACAAATATAATTCATAGAACGAAAATAGGCTTAAATGACATATCTTCCAGTTAGAACCTCCTTGATGTATGGATTCCAATTGAGTTATAATTGGGTTATTTATCCCTATTTGATATATCAAAGGTGAATCTCCCAACCTTAGCTTTCATTATTATTGTGTTAATTCCTTTTACTTGCGTATTTTAATTATTCTCATTTATTGTTTATGAATTTGTTCTTCTCTTTGCTATGGTAAGTTTTACCTCCTATTTTCATGGATGGTTTTGCGACCTTTTATTTTTGTTTTACATTTAAATGGTCGGTTATACCACCTACCATCTTCACTTATATTTGTTGATATTATCTTGTCATTTAATTACATTATTCATATCTTATTCTCTCATTCGATAGTTTGTACTACTAAATCTCCTTCCTCGTGGATCGATCCTGGTCTTGTCAAGTTTATTACTTTGACACTCCTATACTTGGAAGATAATCCCATTTTTGGATGTGTCAACGTTTTGGCACAGTTGCCGGGAAAGGTAAAATTTGGCATAAAAAATTGTAAGTATTTTCTTTTCTCATTTTTGATTTTCATTCTTCTTGCATGTGTTCATCTTTTCCTTTTTTTTTTTTTTTTGCATTAGTTGGTAGAATTGTTAGGAGCCGCTCATCTTCTTTAGAAAATATGCTCAAACGCAACCAAGAACATTAATGGACTACATAAATCTTATTAGAAGTAGTACACAATCATGCATAATCTTCCCTCATGATATAATATGCTTCAACCATGAACCGGATTTAATTCAATTCTTACCCCCACTTTCATGGCCTAGATGTTGAAAACCTATAATCGCATTTAGAAGAATTTGAAGAGTTTTATAACACATATAGTAACCTATATTGTAGCATAAACATCTTTAGAATAAAGCTTTTTCCTTTTTATTTAAAAGATAAAGCTAAAATATGGCTACAAAATCTTAGTTCAGGATCCATTAGCTCATGGGATGAAATGCAACAACAATTTCTTAAATAACTCTTTCCTCCCTATAGAGTAAATTCTCTCAAAAGGCAAATCAATACTTTCTCTCAAAAACAAGGAGAGACCTTTTACCAATATTGGGATAGGTACAAAGCATTGCTTAATACTTGTCCTTACCATGGTTTGGAAACATGGGGACTAGTTATAATTTTTTACAAGGTCTAACACATCAAGATAGGCAAATGGTAGAATTAATGCGTAATGGAAAATTTGAAAATGAAGACCCCAATGAAGCAATGGATTACTTAGACTTACTAGCAAAAAATGCCCAAAATTGGAACAATGTTGGCACCTATAAGGTACCAAGTACATCTAGTAGAGGCATTTATAAACTTAGGAAAAATCATGATCTTCATGTTAAATTTGCATCCCTATTTAGAAAAGTCGAGGATTTAGAAATGTAGTCTATGCAAGAAATTTTTGTCACATTTGCAATACTTACGATCATCCTATGGATAAGTGCCCAATTTTGCCTCCATTTAGGAAAAGTCTCCATGAACAAACCAATCTTTTAAACACTTTACAAAGATCAAATCCTAATCCTTACTCATAAACCTTGAATTTTGGATAGAAAAATCACTTGAATTTTGATTCAAAGAATGAGAATCATGCACAAATTTACCAACCTCCTTTTCAATCATATCAAAAATTTTAAAAATTTCATGATCATGCACCTTATGAGGATCTTGAAGAAACATTAGATTCATTAATTGCAAAGCAAGAGGCTTTTAATAGTGAAACAACTCATACTATGGCAAACTTGAATGATGCTTTTAAAAAACTTGCATTTGCACTTACTACTCATGACAAAGATGAGTTTCCATCCCAACTAGTGCCAATCAATCCACACGTGAGTAATACAAGTGGCCAACATCTAGACAAAGATTCGGTCAGTACTCTTCATGATGGTAAGGTTGATAAAGAACATGTTCTTAACCCTTATGAGAAAGATGATGAGTCAATCCCAAAGGGTATGGACGAGGTTAATAAACCTCCACCTAACAAGGAAAAGATTGAATCCTCACTTATGTACTCATTTCATCATGCAAAGGAACTTAACCAAAATTTTGGCATTAATGAATTCTTCAAGCATGATGAAAATGAGGAAGCTAATAAGATTAAAACTAATGTGGAAGATTATATTCAAAATGGGAATTTTTTATGTACTTCAGAAGTCAGTTTAACCAGCTCATTTGAACCAAGTTTGCTACTAGAGCTCATTGCTTTTAAAGAATTTTATTACTTGATTTTGTATAGGTGAAGGAGATTAAAAGTTATGAGCCATGTTTTGAAAAAGGCTAAAAGAAACAATCTCACAAAGGAATGCATGCTTCAAGGAGAAAAAAACTTAGGCAATGGTAATCTCTTCGATTCTCACAAATAAAGGAAAAAGAGAGGCACCTCCTCTATGGCATATTTTTTACCGTGGTAAATTACTATCAAAGAGATTCATCTTTTAGCCTTTTTTTAATCACAAACGATCAAATTTTATTAGTTTGTGCCATATTTTCATTTTTTATTCTTTATTTTTGCTATCGTTTCTAGTTTGTTTTTATTTTATTTTATGTGCTTTAATTGTGTGTTTTTATTTCCCAGTCAAGTGGCGAATACGATACTCTATGACTTTTAAAGTTGATTTTTTAGTTCCCCAAAAACTGTTGCTCACCTTGCATTCATTTTCTTTTCTTCTCTCTCATTTTCTTCACATGGATACCATTCTCTCGAATTTGCACACACGTTTTCCCTCTCTTCCTCAAAATGATTTGCTTAAAATTTATAAAGATCGCACAGAAAGACTAAAGATGTTGATGCGCAACAATATTCCTACTGATTTAAGATGTTTAATTGAAGTGAAGGTTCGATTTTATTATGAATTTTCAGATACTCTAGTTTCTCAAATGCCCGGTTTGGGAAAAAGCTCTTACAGCAAAAGGTGAAGAGCGAAAAGGTTATAGGTTTGTCACAAATGTGCAACATGGACTTGTAACTAGCATTGCCACTCCTTGGGATATTTGTCTAACAATCGAGAGGATAAGCTACAATTCATCAAGAATGGACTAAGTAGAGAGTCTGTTGATGATATCCAATTGACTCTTAAGACGTATTCTTATGGAATTGTGTAGCATGAAATTTTGAAATTACGGACACAATTGCAAGAAGAGTCAGAACGTTATACTTCTAGGAATCTGACTCAAAATGACCATGTTTGCCAGTTTATAAGAGAATTGCATGGGAAGCATATAACTAACTCATAAAAGGTATTTAAGCCGTTTCTGGACGTAAAATTAGCGAAAGATGTGAGCCACAGTCATAACTACCTGTAGCCATAGTCCTAACTAGCTGTACCTGTGCTATCATTTTTTAATTCTTTTTCCTTATAGCTGTCATTTTTGAATTAATATCTCTATCTTTCAGTTGACTCATGCATTTATGGTGCCTTATTTCTATAATTTTTTTTAATTTCTATGCTTTATTATCAAACTTTTTCAACAAGCTATTGAGCTGCCTATATAGATGTCATCATTAGAATACCTTTTCGCACTCCATAAATATAACATCTCTTATTCTCCTCTTCACACATATAGTTAGAGAGTTGCATAGACATGGAGGAAACCTCAAAACGTCAAATCCAAAAGATATGTGTATTCTATGGATCTCGACCTGGAAAAAGTAAAGAGTTTGTAGCAATAGCGAATTATCTTGGTAGGATATTAGCTGAAAGAAAGATTCATGTGATTTATAGGGGAGGCAGCCTCAAGTTAATGGGTTGTGTGTCAACAGCTGCACTCATAGGAGGCAATCAAGTTTTAGGTGTTATTCCTAAAGCTTTGGCTATAGAAAGCATCATTGGAAAAATGGTTAGGAAAGAGTTACAAATCTCCCTATGCATGAACGCATAGCATATATGCTTATGAATTCGAATGCCTTTATTGCTTTACCAGGTGGCTTTAGTACACTCGAAGGAATTTTCAAATTGACTCTTGGGCCCAACTGAATCTCCATTAATCCATAGGTTTGTTGAATGTTAAAAATTTCTTTGATCCTTTGATACATTTTGTTGATGCAGTTGTGGAACAGAATTTTATCCCCCATTCGATGCGACAGATCCTTATTTCTACCATTACTACTAGTGAATTACTTGACAAATTACAAGCATTCGAGTATGAAACTGACTCAGCTATAACTCAAATTAATTGGTCAGGGGGACAAAACAAAAAGTGTAAATTGGATCTAAATCTTCGTTTGTAATTTTTCTTGTCTTTTATTTTCTTTGTAGCATTTTATCTTACGTGTCTTTCAAGTTGTCTTTTCTGAATAACTGAAGCTTCAAGTGATGTATCCTATACCTAATCTCTATACATTTAAATATTGAGGATAAAGTTAATTCACTTGGTTGGGGGGGAAGGATAGTAGACATAAGTGTGTCTTAAATTTTCTTTTTTCTTAAAAAAAAAACGAGTTAGTAATTAGATTCAAAGTGCGGTGTGAGGAGTTCAAATCCTCTTGAGACGTATTCTGAGCCAAGAATGGCAAAGTAAAGAGGGTCATTTTTGTTGACCCAGGTATGGCAACCCAAGAGGGGGGGTGAATTGGGTTTTATTTATCAAAACAGATTTAGAAAACTTTTCTTGAAAGATCATAATTATTTAACTCTTTCTTTGAGAATAAAGGTGAAGAAGATGAAAATAGAATGTAATCAAGAGAATAACAATAATGAATAATCACAAGTGCAAGTAAATATAAAGAGATAGGGATAGAGAGAGTGCAAACTCAATTTTCGTGGTTCGGCAAACCTTGCCTACGTCCACGGGCTCCTAGCTCCACAAGCTAGGCTTTCCACTAAGTTGTAGAAATATTTACAACTTGCTTGATGAACAACCTCACCAAGACTTTTTCCTTCAACCCTTGATAACACCACACCAAGAGTTCTTCTTGATGAACAACCTCACCAAGGCAACTTCCTTCAACCCTTGATAACACCACACCAAGAGTTCTTCTTGATGAACAACCTCACCAAGGAAACATCCTTCAATCCTTGATAACACCACACCAAGAGTTCTTCTTGATGAACAACCTCACCAAGGCAACTTTCCTCAACTCTTGATAGCACCACACCAAGAGTTCTTCTTGATGAACAACCTCACTAAGGCAACTTCCTTCAACTCTTGATAACACCACACCAAGAGTTCTTCTTGATGAACAACCTCACCAAGGAAACTTCCTTCAACTCTTGATAACACACAACAAGAGTTCTCTCAAGGATAACTATTATCCTTTACAAGAATATCTCACTCTCACCACAATACAAGAACAAGGATAATTTTTACAACAAAAGTAAACTCTCTTCAAAGAGTAGATAAATAATACAAAAGCTCTCTAGATTTGATATTTCTCTTGTTTTTTGCTTGATAGATGCTTCTCTTGCTCTTGCTGAATGCATGGGAGAAGGGCTCCTTTTATAGGCAAATGAGATGAACTTAATCAAGTGAAGACACCATCTCCAAATTTTCTGCCCACCATGAAAACTGTAATCTTGTCTGCCATTTTTGTTAATATTGTGTTTGAAATTTGAAAATCTACAAAACATAAAAGATCTGAATATTTGAATAAGCTTCCAACACATCAAGAATCAAGTCATTTGGATAGCTGTAGCTCAAGATATAGTCAAAATACCATTCGGTGCTCATGTGACTTGATTTTTCTTCCTTGTGTCAGTCCACCGAATTGAATGATAATTCTGTCAGCATTTCGTTTGAAATTTGAATTTCTTCAAAACATAAAAGATCTGCATATTTGAATAAGCTTTTCAAAAAATTAACAATCAAAGCATTTGGATATCTCTATCTTAAGATATGGCCAAAAAACCATTCGGTACTCATGTGAGTTGATTTTTCTTCTCTGTGTTAGTCCACCGAATTGCATGTCAATTATGTCAGCCTTCCATTTGAAATTTGAATTTCTTCAAAACATATGAAATGTGCTCATTAAGTCCTATTTCCAATGCCATAAGAATCAAGTTATTTTGATTTTTGTAACTGAAGATATGTCCAAAAGAGTATTCGGTGCTCATGTCAGCTACTTCCATTTATCTTTCAAATTGCATGATGATTTGGACAACCTTACACTTGAAATTTGAATTTCTTTAAAAAATATGAAATATTATAAATTGAGTAAGCTTTCCAAAGGCTTAATAATCATTTGGGCATTTGTAGAGAAATATATGACCAATTGATTGAATATTGCTCATGTGTCACATTCCTTGAATCAAACCTTGTTCTTAAACTTTGGTGCCTTTAACATGTAGTCTTCTCCTTAGCTTCAACACTTTATTTTAATAAGCCTCTTCTTGATTTTACAATTATTTTAATGATTTTAATCTTGCACATAAATAAACATGTTAGTAAATCTCAATGAATCAATGTGTATTGTTATCATCAAAATTATCATGTAGCCTTAGGGCTAACAATCTCTCCCTTTTTGATGATGACAAACTATTGATTGCTTTCAAATAATATCTAAAATAAAGAATGAAAATAAAATAAAGAATAAACAAAAAAAGGCACTTGTTATGAATATAAGCAATCCAACTATTTCTCCCCATTTTTTTATCATCAAAAAGATGTAATCAAATTAACTACTCCCCCTAAATATATTCTCCCCCTTAACATATGCTACCATTCAAAGATTATCATATAAAAACAAAATTAAGACATATCCAACATGCCTAATTCTCTTCTAATTATGCAAAATCTATCTTGACTAAGGGGTTAAGTAAATATATAGGCTAATTGTTTATCGGTGGGAACAAATTCTAAAGAAATATTACCTTTTTGCACATGATCTCTAATAAAATGATGTCTAATCTCTATATGCTTAGTCCTAGAGTGTTGTATGTGATTTTTTGAAATGTTGATGGCACTTGTATTGTCACATTTGATGGGAATATGATCAAATACCACACCATAATCTTTTAAAATTTGTTTCATCCAAAAAGATTGTGCACAACAACTTCCTACTGCAATATACTCGACTTCTGCGGTTGATAAGGCAACAGAATTTTGTTTTCTACTAAACCATAAGACTAATGCATGTCCTAGAAAATGGCAAGAGCCACTAGTGCTCTTTCTACCAAGAAGACTTCCAGCAAAGTCCGCATCGGAATAACTAATTAGATCAAAATTATCACACGTAGGATACCAAAGACCTAGATTTATGGTTCCAAGAAGATATCTAAATATCCTTTTGACAGCCTTAAGGTGAGATTTCTTTGGACAAGATTGAAATCTAGCACACATACACACACTAAACATAATATCAAGTCTACTAGCAGTTAAATACAAAAGAGAGTCAATCATACCTCGATATTTTGTTACCTCAACATCTTTTCCTTTCTCATCTTTGTCAAGCTTGGTTAATGTACCCATAGGTGCGTTATATGTCATTGAATTATCCATGCCAAACTTATTGAGAAGATCTCTTGTGTATTTAGCTTGATTAATGAAGATCCCATCTATTGATTGCTTGATTTGAAGTCCAAGGAAGAAATTTAATTCTCCCATTAAGCTCATTTCAAATTCTTGTTGCATGCACTTAGAAAATTCCTCACACATAGAGACATTAGTAGCACCAAATATAATATCATCAACATAGATTTGAACAATTAATAAATCATCATTTTTTGTTGTAACAAAAAGAGTAGTATCAACTTTTTTCATTTCGAAACCATTATCAATGAGAAATTTGCTCAATCTATCATACCATGCTCTTGGTGCTTGTTTCAAGCCATAAAGTGCCTTTTTGATTTTGAAAACATGGTTTGGAAAATCATGATTTTGAAAACCAAGAGGTTGCTCTACATATACGTCCTCCAGAATGTAACCATTTAAAAATGCACTTTTGACATCCATTTGATATAATGTAAAATTTTTATAACATGCAAATGCACACAACATTCTAATTGATTCTAATCTAGCAACCGGTGCAAAGGTTTCCTCATAATCAAGACCTTCTTCTTGATTGTATCCTTGAGCAACAAGTCTAGCTTTGTTTCTAATAATGGTGCCATTTTCATCTACTTTATTTCTAAAAATCCATTTAGTGCCTATAATAAAATGATTTTTAGGTCTTGGGACTAATTCCCAAACTTGATTTCTCTCAAATTGATTCAATTCTTCTTGCATAGCCAAAATCCAACTTTCGTCATTTTCGGCTTCTTTAAAAGATTTTGGTTCAAATTGAGAGACAAAACCAAAATGATTACAAAAGTTCTTAAAAGAAGATCTAGTTTTCATACCTTGTGATGGTTCACCAATAATGAGATCTTTAGGGTGAGCTTTTGCATACCTTCATTCCTTTGGTAATTCATGGGAAGAATCATTTACTTCCTCAAGCTTTTCTTGTTGAAGTTGTAATTCATCTTGACTCTTTTCATCAAGCCTTGATTCCTTGATTTGCCTTTCTACCTCAACAATATCATCATCAATATCACCATGTCCGATTACTCTTCCTTTGGCATTATCACCAAAGGTCACATATCCTTTTTTCTTCATGATTAATCTTGAGAACTTGGAGGCATCTTCGGTCATATGCCTTGAGCATCCACTATCTAAGTAACACTTGTGTTTGCCACTCCTTTGTTTCTACAATGAACATTAAGAGAGCGACTTTTTGGTACCCAAATGTTCTTGGGTCCTTGGGGGTTAGTTATGGTCCTTTTTGGAATCCATATTTGTTTCAAATTAGGATTTCTCTTAATGTAACAAGAATGCATTTTGTGTCCTTTTCTTCCACAATAATTATATGAATGATTAGGATTATTCCTAGAAGATGCATGAACAAAATAGTTTTTAAAATACTTTTGATTTTTATGAGTTTTATATCCTAAACCTCTTTTATCAAAAACACACCTTTGGTTTTGTAACATAGAATTCAAATTTTTTGTGCTTTTTGTAAAACTATCAACAATATTTCTTAAGTCATTATTTTCCTTTTTCAAAATAACATTTTCTTTCTCTAATTTATCAAAATCCTTTTGTTTTAAAATCTCATTTTCAGTTTTTAATAAATGTATTTGATTTCCAAACTTTCAAAATCTTTTTGCTTTAAAATTTCATTTTCATTTTCTAAAGCTTCATTTATTTCCACCAACTCTTCTAATTGAGATAACATGATTTTTGACTTCTTTTTGAAAGCATTGATTTTTGAATTTTGTTTATCAACTTGCACATGTAAATTTTGGAATGCTTCAAGTAATTCATCATATGAAAGCTTAGGATCATGGTTTAAAATACTTATCTCATTTTCTCTTAAAGCCATGAAGCACATGTTTGCCACTTTGCAATCTTCTTCTTCATTCTCCTTCAAGGTGATTTCATGAGTCATGAGAGAACCCATAAGTTCTTCTAATGGTAGTTTGGTAAGGTCCTTTGCTTCTTGAATTGTCGTCACCTTTGGCTCCCAAGATTTTGGTAGACACCTAAGAATCTTTCTCACCATTTCAACATTAGAATAAGATTTACTAAGAGATTTCAAACCATTAACAATATCCATAAATCTAGTAAACATTTTAGAAATTGATTCATCCGGTTTCATCTAAAAAAGCTCATAACTATGAACTAGCATACTAATCTTGGATTCTTTAACTTGACTAGTTCCTTTATGAGTTACTTCAAGTGTGTGCCATATTTCTTATGCCGTAGAACAAGTAGATATTCTATTAAACTCATTTCTATCTAGAGCGCAATACAACACATTCATAGCTTTAGCATTCAAACTCAATTTCTTTTTATCATCTTCACTAAACTCTTTAGGTTCTTTAAGCATACATTACCCATTTTCAATTTTGGTAGGAACAAAAGGTCCTTCCAAAACAAGAGACCATAAATCATAATCAAAAGATTTCAAGAAAATACTCATTCTAGTTTTCCAATAAGAGTAATCACTTCCATTAAAAAATGGAGGTCTAGAGATAGAAAGTCCCTCAACATATTAAGTTGAATTAAAAGTTGCCATAGCTCAAAAATCGATTAAGATTTAAAAAATTGAGCAACCTTGCTCTGATACCACTTGTTGACCCAGGTATGGCAACCCAAGATGGGGGGTGAATTGGGCTTTTATTTATAAAAACGGATTTAGAAAACTTTTCTTGAAAGATCAAAATTATTTAACTCTTTCTTTGAGAATAAAGGTGAAGAAGATGAAAATAGAATGCAATCAAGAGAATAGAAATGAAGAACAATCACAAGTGCAAGTTAATGTAAAGAGATAGGGATAGAGAGAGTGCAAACTCAATTACGTGGTTCGGCAAACCTTGCCTACGTCCACGGGCTCCTAGCTCCACGAGCTAAGCTTTCCACTAAGTTGTAGAAATCTTTACAACTTGCTTGATGAACAACCTCACCAAGACTTTTTCGTTTAACCCTTGATAACACCACACCAAGAGTTCTTCTTGATGAACAACCTCACCAAGGCAACTTCCTTCAACTCTTAATAACACCACACTAAGAGTTCTTCTTGATGAACAACCTCACCAAGGCAACTTCCTTCAACCCTTGATAACACCACACCAAGAGTTCTTCTTGATGACCAACCTCACCAAGGCAACTTCCTTCAACTCTTGATAACACCACACCAAGAGTTCTTCTTGATGAACAACCTCACCAAGGCAACTTCCTTCAACTCTTGATAACACCACACCAAGAGTTCTTCTTGATGAACAACCTCACCACGGAAACTTCCTCAACTCTTGATAACACACAACAAGAGTTCTCTCAAGGATAACTATTATCCTTTACAAGAATATCTCACTCTCACCACAATACAAGAACAAGGATAATTTTTACAACAAAAGTACAACTCTCTTCAAAGAGTAGATAAAGAATATGAAAGCTCTCTAGACTTGATATTTCTCTTGTTTTTTGCTTGATAGATGCTTCTCTTGCTCTTGCTGAATGCATGGGAGAAGGGCTCCTTTTATAGGCAAATGAGATGAACTTAATCAAGTTAAGACACCATCTCCAAATTTTCTGCCCACCATGAAAACTGTAATCTTGTCTGCCATTTTTATCAATGTTGTGTTTGAAATTTGAAAATCTGCAAAGAAAATTTGAATAAGCTTTCCAACGCATCAAGAATCAAGTCATTTGGATAGCTGTAGCTCAAGATATAGCCAAAACACCATTCGGTGCTCATGTGACTTGATTTTTCTTCCTTGTGTCAGTCCACCGAATTGAATGATAATTCTGTCAGCATTCCGTTTGAAATTTGAATTTATTCAAAACATAAAATATTTGAATAAGCTTTCCAAAAAATTAACAATCAAACCATTTGGATATCTCTATCTTAAGATATGGCCAAAACACCATTCGGTGCTCATGTGAGTTGATTTTTCTTCTCTGTGTCAGTCCACCGAATTGCATGTCAATTATGTCAGCCTTACGTTTGAAATTTGAATTTATTCAAAACATATGAAATGTGCCTCATTAAGTGCTCTTTCCAATGCCGAAAGAATCAAGTTATTTTGATTTTTCTAACTCAAGATATATCCAAAAGTGTATTCGGTGCTCATGTCAGCTGCTTCCATTTGTCTTTCAATTTGCATGATGATTTGGACAACTTTACACTTGAAATTTGAATTTCTTTAAAACATATGAAATGTTATAAATTGAGTAAGCTTTCCAAAGGTTTAAGAATCACATCATTTGGACATCTGTGGAGAAATATATGATCAATTGATTAAACATTGCTTATGTGACATTCCTTGAATCAAACCTTGTTCTTAAACTTTGGTGCCTTTAACATGTAGTCTTCTCCTTAGCTTCAACACTTCATTTTAATAAGCCTCTTCTTGATTTTATAATTATTTCAATGATATTACTCTTGCACATAAATAAACATGTTAGTAAATCACAATGAATCAATGTGTATTGTTATCATCAAAATTATCATGTAACCTTAGGGCTAACAATTTTGAACTCTTGAAACACACTAACTAATTTGTCATTTTGTTTTGATTTTGCACTTTTGAATACTCATTTTAGCTAACTTGATATTATCTAGTTTTGATTTTTGAATTTTGTAACACGGATATCTTATTCACTTCACTTTTAATTATTCAAATCTATAAACTCTCACAACCTTATCATTTAATAAACTGTTTGTTCATGTACTTATTAAGCAAGTATTCATTAACCTTTCTTCACACACACACACATACGGGATTGTGAGTTGCAAAATGAAATATTGGAATATTTGATTTCTTTCACTTTGTTTAGGATAACAACAAAAGGAAGGGGAAAGTTAAAAAAATGAGATATAAAAAGTGAAAGTAAAAAAAATTGTGCATAAGTTTGGTCTCTTAGCCTCTTTAATTCGAGCAATTAAGCTTAAAGGGTGCCTCAACACCTAGTACCCTAAGTCCAGCTGGTTTGGGAGCTATTGGCTTAAAACTCTTTACATGGATTAAGGAGAAAGCTTAATGAGACTGAACATTACACTATCCACAAGTTTCTAAGCAAAATTAAAGCATTGGCAACCGAAGTCGTTAAGCTCGTAAGGGTGTCTTAACACCTAATGGCCTAAGGCCAACTGGTCTGTGAGTCATTAGCTTAAGGCTTGCTACATGGGTTAAAAATGAATTGTTTCAATATATATATATATATATATATATATATATATATATATAACGATGAAAGAATGCCCCCCGCCTAAGGATGGTAACCTTAACAAATATTAGAACCAATATGGCTTCTTTTTAATAAGCCTCATAGTCATATGTCGACTGAGCACAAAAATAAAGTTTGTTAATATCTTGACTAAAAGGTACATGAGTCTTAGAAAAAAAAGAAAAAGAGAAAAAAATCGGTTTAGAGTTTGTTTATTTGGATAGAATCAAGGAGAGTGTAATAATGACCACCTTAGATGTAAAATTCTATAAATCACTTCTAAATAATAATGCTTTAATTGCTAGGAAATAGTAATAAGCTGGTTGGGGGTGTGATGAACACTTAAATATATGTGTTTAATAAGAGCTTACTTCATCACATTGTATTAATAGTGTCATTAAATTCCTCAACTTAGTATATTTGTAGTCTTTACATCTTTTGAATTAACTTCATCTTAATTTTAGTTTTTGTTACAGGTTCGGTAAAATGGGCATAACTTTTTATTTATAGGTCATATTGGTGCAAATCTTGATTTGTTACAAATATGATTAAATTATCTACAATATCATATTTCACAAGCATCATGAAATTCGGGATTTTATTGGACCGAAAATGGGCTTGAAGTGAACGCATCTGCAGTTTTGGTCCTGCCTGACCACGCCTCTGTATTTTGACCATATCTCTTGATATAATTATCCAAATCGTATGAATCAAGATGTTCTAGAAAACTGAGAGAAATAGATATAGCTTTCATGAAGACATGGTATTAAAATTCTAAATAATTCAGTGTTGAAATCGATGGCAAAAGTCAGTGCACATGAGATCCAAATTATCAATAAGATATTTTACAAATGTCCTTTTGTAATTTGATATGTTTGCCCCCTAATGTATCTATAAATAGAGGTGCATTGTGACCTATTAGGGCATCTTAGCTTTGGCTGGGATCTCTTATTATTGTGTTTTCTCTCTTGTAGTTGTTCTTTTAATGTTCTTAATAAATCTTCTTTTTCTTGCAATTTATTTTCTTTCTTTCATAATGTCTTATTAAATTCCATTTTGCTAAGGTGAATGGGTGAAACCCTTAATATGAGAATAAGAATTTTCTAACCTTTTGATATGTGCTTAATAATCATAATCTTTTGTTATTTATTTTATATGATTTATGTTTTTTTACCTAATCAATCTTGACACCACTCGTAAAGTGAAGGTCTTAATCCATTGTAGGTAATCCTTGGCACATCAAATGCTTGGATCCTTTATAGATGTCGTATGACTCCTCTTTACCAACAAAAGTCTAGTTAGGAGCCTTGATTTGTTTTAGACATATGGCGATTGGCATATTGGATGCTTGAACCCATTTACAAGAAGTGGTATAAATATTGGTAATGAAACAAATATAATTCATATAACTAAAGTAGACTTAAATGACATATCTCTCGATTGGAACCTCCTTAATGTGTGGATTCGATTTGAGTTGTAATTGAGTTATTTATCCTTATTTGATATATCCAGGCGGATCCCCTAACCTTAGCTTTCATTATTCTCATTTATTGTTTATGAACTTATTCTTTTCTTTGCTATCCTATTTCCATGGACGGTTTTACCACCTTTTATTTTTGTTTTAAATTTGAATGGTTGGTTGTACTGCCTACCATCTTTACTTATATTTGTTGATATTATCTTGTCATGTATTTACATTATTCATATCTTGTTCTCTCATTTGATAGTTTATACTGCTAAATCCTTTTCCTCGTGGATCGACCCCAATCTTACTGGGTTTATTACTTTGACACTCTAATAGTTGAGAGATAATCCTATTTTTAGATGTTTCATATCATGTCTGCTTAAAGTTCTAGGTAGACCCACCACAATGTCCGTAGTTATATGCTCATATTTCCACTCCAGTATCATTAACTGCTTGAGTAGCCCAAAAGGTCTTTGATGCTCTACCTTGATTTGTTGGCACATCGAGCATTGCTCCATAAACTAAGCTATTTCCTTCTTTATTCCCATCCACCAGTAATTTACTCAGAGATCATGATACATCTTTTTATGGCGAGGATGTATTGTGTATAGAGAATTATGTGCCTCATTTAATATTTCTTCTTCAACTTAGCAATGTTAGGCACACACATTCTTCCTTTGAAATACAATACTCTGTCACTATCCATACCAAATTCTAGTCTCTTTCCCGAAGGAATGTCCTCTATTACGTTCTTCAAGATCGTATCTTAACTTTGTTTCTTCTTACTCTTCTCGATAATGGTGGGTTGCACAATTAAGGATACTGAGAGTAAGTATTCACCTGACTGAATAATTTCAATGGTGAGTTTCTCGAGATCTTCTCTTATCTGCTTCTGTGTGGTTATTAAGGTAGCCATATGTCCCAAAGACTTTCAGCTAAGTGAATCTACCACTACATTGGCCATATAGTTATAGTCTTCGACTAATTCTAGCCATTGCCTTTACCTCATATTCAGTTCCTTCTAAATGAAGAAATACTTATAACTCTTATGGTCAATATAAATTTCACAACTTGCCCCGTGCAAATAATGCCTCCAGATTTTAAGTGCGAACACAACTACTGCTAATTCCAAATCATGATTGGGGTAGTTATTTTCATAGCTCTTTAATTATTGAGAAGCATAAGCTATGACTTTACCATTCTACATCAAAACACACCCTAAGCCATGTTTAAAGGCATCACTCTATATCACAAATCCTGCAGAACCTAATGGAGTAGTAAGTACAGAAGCTATCACCAATCTATTCTTGAGCACTTAAAAGCTCTTCTCACATTTATCCGACCAAATGCAAGCCGCATTCTTCATAGTTAACTATATTAATGGCAAGGCTATTCTAGAGAAACCCTCAACAACTCGCCTGTAGTATCCTGCGAAACCTAGAAAACTCTAGACTACACTCATATTAGTTGGCGTTGGCCACTTCATAATGGCTTCAACCATACTTGGATCTATGAATATCCTTTCACCCAAAACTATGTGACCCAAGAAGGAAATTTTATTCAACGAGAATTCACATTTTTTAAATTTGGCATACAACTGCTTTTCTCTTAATGTTTGTCGTGCCACCCTTAAGTGTTCTTTGTGCCCATCTTGGTTCTTGGAATACACTAAAATGTCATTGATGAGCATGATCACAAATTGATCCAAGCAATTTTTGAATACGCGTTTCGTTCCATGAAGGCGGTTGGGGCATTTGTGAGTTTGAAAGGCATTACGAGGAGCGCATAGTGCCCATATCTTGTTCAGAAAGCTGTCTTCAAAATAGCTTCCTTCTTGATCTTCAATTAATGGTATCCAAGTGATGATCAATATTAGAAAATACATTGGCCCTATAGAGTTGATCAAACAAATCATCAATTTGAGGAAGTGGATACTTGTTCTTTACCATCACCTAATTCAATTCTCCATAATCAATACAAGTCTCATCATTCCATCCTTCTTTTTCACAAAAATAACCGGTGCTCCTCGTAGAGAAACACTAGGATGGTGAACCCTTTATCCAAAAACTCATGTAGTTGCTCTTTTAAGTCCTTCAACTCTGTTGGTGATATTCAATAAGGAGTTTTGGAAATTGGAGTACTACCAGGTATGAGATCTATGGCGAATTTAATCTCATGTTCGAGAGGGAGTTCGTGTAATTCTTTCATAAATACATCCACAAATTCATTAACCATCGGAATGTCTTGGATGTTTAGTCCTTTCTTCTTTGCCTCTGTTACATATGCTAGGAAACCCACACATCCCTTCCAAGAGAGTTTCCAAGCTCATACGGCCAAAACTATCCTGGGTAGTGAGCACAATCTAGTTCCGACAAAAATGAATTCTGCTTCATTAGGAGGTTAGAAGACCATTTCCTTTTCATAACACTTGACACTTGCATGATATTTTGATAGCCAATCCATCCCTCAAAAATCATCAAAATCATGCATCTCTGAGATTATCAAGTCAACCTCCAATTCTTTACCCGCTATATTAATTTTACATGACTTCAACTCCTCATAAGCACATAACAACACTCTCGAAGGGATAGCCACACGCAACTCAACATCCAAGACTGAGGCTACTACTTTTAATTTATTAGCAAAAAAATGAAATACAAAGGAATGAGTGGCACCCGAATCAAAAAGTACACATGCATTGTGATCAAAGATGGGAATAATATTGGTAACCACCAAATAAGCCTCTTAAGCCTCCGTATTTGTAAGTGCATAGACCATTCCTTGCACTTTCTGATCTCTCTTTGGGGCATTCTGATTCTTGTTAAATTCTAGACAAGAAGAAATATAATGGCAGACCTGCCCAAACTTGAAGCAAGCCCTTGCCTATCGAAAACACACTACCTCAAGTTGGCAATTGCACGTGTTACATAATGGGATATCCCTCCTTCCACTATTTTGTTTCTTCTTCCTCTTGTTTCGATCAAACCGGTGGTTATTGTTTCTTCTCCATGGCTTCTTTTGTTGAGAACTTAGTGCCTCCTCTCTAGGTTTGGAAGCCTCAACCAGTTCATTAGCGCGGGCCAAGATTTCGGCTTTCTAACTTTTGGGCTTAAACCCTTTTCAAAGAGCTGGCTTTCTCCTCTTTAGTGTTGATAAGATACCGAGCAAATCTGGAAAAAGCCTTAAATTTTTGCTCATACTCCACAAGCGACCTTAACCTTGAGTTAGTTGCAAGAACTACGCCACATTCTCATTCTTTGAGAATTGTGAAAAATACTCGTTGTAGATGATCTCCTTGAATTAAACCCATGTAAGTACATTCTCCTTCATATGGTAGGCCCTCTTGGTCATGTCCCAGCAATAGCTTGCACTACCCTTGAGCATGAAGGTAGAACATGTGAGCTTTTGGGCATCCGTGCACATCATGAGATTGAATATCTTCTCCAATTCTCAAACCCATTCTTCGACCGTCAATGGATCCGTGGAGTCGGCAAAGGAAGGAGGATTCAATCTCCTAAATTGCTCCACCACTTGCATGGTATCCGGAGTGGTAAAGCTACTTGAGGTACTTCCCGCCTCACTTTGATCAATAATTACACCAACTCCCCTGTACAGTACTCTCACAGGCTCATGAATCACCTCTAATTCTTACTGGTTGCCTTCTTCTTTTCCCATTGGTTGAAGACGGTTCATTTAACTCAAAGGTCCATCTTTTAATTTGGGAGTAGGAGCCACTCATCGTATCTCCTCAATAGTGGGACCATCAATCCTGTTTGTTCGACCAATACAAGACAAAATTATCACTTCCTGATTGACAGAACAAAATACCATATTTAAAACAATAGTTAATATTTCATATAAGATGACTTACTAACCTTTACTATTGAGGATTTGGCATAGGACGTGGTTCCCTTGACCACTTGCAACAAAATGTGTACAAAATCTTATAAACCTAAGCTTTGATACCATTACTATAACACCTCGTACCCTTAAAGACATAAAATGTAAATCTAAGCATACACACACATGCAATTAATGGGAAAATCTCAACTTTCTATTAGAAACAATATCCAAAAATACACAAAGTTCCCATATTGTCAACCATGGAATCATACTATGTACATTTCTAACTCAAAAATAATCAAAGCCAATGTCACAAAAATCTCAATTGTTGCACTAATGCAATGGTTTCCATGACAACTTTGTGTCACTATGCCAACCGTCCTCCAAAATTCAGAGATCTAATGCTCACCAGAGGCACACAACAGATTAATGACCGTATTACTCAGTAAGCAGCTAAAATACGAAGATAAAAAGGGAATCATGCAGGAATGAATCGAATAAACATAATTCACAATCCCTTATTAATCAACAAGCAACCATTTCTTTTCTTGCAAGTCAGATAAACAGTGTCTACAATTCATGGATCGCGCTCCTGTACAAATCACTTAGTGTAACTATGCCAAATTTCTGTCCTAAACACATATCCAACAAAAAGGTTTGGCGCTCCTATGCCACCTAGGTCACGCTACGGCGCTAGCTTGCTACCTTAACACGATTTACAACATGGAGCTCATGCTCCTATGCAACTTCACTGGTGCCCCAAAGCTGATTCTTTGGCCACTATACTAAGGCCATTTCTCTATTCACACACCCACGTACATTTCACTTAAAACTCAAAGTTCATGCTCTACACAACCTCAACATATGTAAAACACATCTTCATTATGTATAGAAACATATATTGCAAAAAAATGGATACACAACTTTGCCATATTAGATACACATCTTAGAGCACAAATCTTAAACACATTAGTGCACAATTCTCAAGGACACTATGCAATCACTAATGGTAGGCCTTTCTTATTACATAATTCATATCACATCATCCCTTACGTATCGCTCTCAATGATATGCGCTATTCAATACCCATTATAAAGAATATACGACCCGTTACGTATAACCATCAATGGTATATTCAATGGCCATTAGTCAACTGTTACGTATCGCTGTCAGTGACATATATTTTCACAAACTCATTGTAGGAGATATGTCATCTATTATGTATCACCATTGAAGATATATTCCATTAGCCACTAGTCACCCGTTAAGCATCGTTGTCGATGACTTAATACACATATATGGGTTTGCACACCACACAACACATATATGCCTACCACAAAAACAAATTTGCATGTCCTAGTACCCTAGGCATGAATTACACCTTTACACACAAACAATTTCATCATGAATGATTATGCATGCCTTTCCACACCACATTTTCACATTCACGTAATCACATTCAATTTCATTCAAATCAAAACAACGCTCACACTCACCAATAAGGGAGCGAAACCACATATTGCATGATTCAACTATAATTTCCAACCATGCCATTTCACATTAATGTTTGTGTGTTTATGGTACAATTCACATTTTTGTCCATACAAATTTATGGCATTTCCAAATAAATTCATCCACAATATACATGAACATAAGAACCCACCACAACTTACAACTCAACACAAAATCTAATGTGCCCTCGAAAATGGTCTAGCTACTTATCTAATTGATTTTGCGTCTTGATTTTGATTTCCACCTATAAATCATCAAATCTCTCATGGATTAGCAACCGTTTGAACCAACCAACAACTACACTAACAATTCAATACTATACACATAATCAGATAATTTTAGCAAGGGAATACTTATCCCAATCATCACCAAATTTCATGAGACTCATATAAACACATATAGTATATCTTATGAATTTTATTCTTTTAAAATGAGACCATATGCCCCCTTAAATCCCTTAATTTTTGTCCATACACAATTTTTGTCTACATGTTTTTTAGTTGAGCAGCAACATTTTGAAGAATTTTATAAAATTCAACATTAACTGAATCTTTGCAAAACTTTTCAGTCTAGTACTAGACACATATAAAAGCGATTTTACCAAATATCACAATTTTTTTAAAGAGTTTAGGTTGGCTAAAGTAATTTAATTTTTTGGCTCTTCTTTGACAATTGAAAATTTCAGTCTCACAAATCCAAATTTGAAAAATCATATCAATTCATTCAAAGCTCCAAAAATCCTAAAATTTTCATCAAAAATAAAACATGTTCAAGGTCTTGCATACGAAAAATCAAAAAATTCTATGAAGGATAGGCCCTTCAATTAAATTTCATTCCTCGTGCTCTGTTTCAAAATAGGGGAGTTTACATTTTGTTGCAGTAAGTTCAAAAATTCACTCCAATTCACACACTTTGAAGTTTTGAGTAATTCCAAATTATATAAACTCATAAACATCTCTAGCTTTTTGTATAAAAATTCTAGTACGAAAAAACAAACTTACAGTTTCTAGGAATTTTCAGACTAGTAGCTGCTCAGTGAACAACTCTACAAGGTTCTAAGCTCATACATCTTCTAAGCATTTCAACTATCATCCAAATCATTAGTATCCTCCATATTCTACTAAAATTCATAATTTCTAGTATGTTTCATGGTTTACATGACATGGAAGTACCGTTAACCCTTGCTTACATAACATTTTCCTTATAGCAATCCGTGCCCATTTACCTGAGCTAGAAGGAGGACAAGAATATTACCTTGTTTTTTCTTTTTAAGTTCCACACTTTCCTTCAATTTTTTTGCAAGGACGAGATCGTTAAAGAGAGGAATGAGAGTTAGGAGTGATGGGTAGATGAGAGCAATTGAATGCTCTAGACACATCAAGCCTCTTCCCTTTATATAATTAACATGTGTGCACAATTCAATTTTACCCCTCTACCATATGAGTTTTTCAATTTCATCCTCCCACATTTACTCACTAATATGCAACTTAGGCATATACACACATTAATAAATACACATATTAGAGGCACATCAAGTCATGTTTACTTAGAAAATTGGGATGTTACCCTATTGCTCTACAAATTGATAAATAAGAATACAATCAATCTTCTTTTCTTTATTTAAATGATGAAAAGGGGTGAATGAGACTTCTTTAATCTTTATATAGGATAATTATTACTAATCTAGGAAATATTCAAAAAAAATTATTTTATTTTGTTAGGAAGCACTGTTTGCCTATTTCATAAAATTTGAACGTAATTTAACTAACTTAATAGAATAAAAGCAAAAAATTTGTGAACTCATTGACCAAAACGGTATTTATATTCTTATATTTAACTATATCAAATAAAAGATATGATGAGATGGAAATAGAAAAATCTGTTATTGTATAATTATTGTACTCATATCTTAAAGAAAATTTATTGAAAAAATTTGTGCCTGATACGGCCTAGACCCCACTAGCCCTAATAACAGGTCTGCCACAAAATCAGTCACTACCTCGCGTCCCTATTTCCATATTCTGCTTGATACCGTGCCCCAGCATTGCACTCGGTGGTTTGGCAGAAGATCATGAGTTACCAAGCGAATTTTTGTCAGATAAATTCCGGGCCTATTTGATACAAAATCTAGGTACAATTTTTTTGTTTTGTAAAACAAGAGATATAATACGAACGATTATAAGAAACTGCTTTTGGTTAATATTTCTTTTTGCAAAAATCATTTAAATATATATCTAAAAAAATTAAATGTGGTCTTTAAAAAACTTTTGTTCACACAAATAACAAAATATTTTTAAAAAAGAAATTCTAACAATAAATTAATGTTCCCCAACTTCATAAAAATGATAGCTAAAAAAAAAATTAAGAGCTTAAGGTTACGGCCCACCCAATTTACTTTTTAGAGTGGTCCAAATATGTGTAAGGTTTGGCCTAGCTTCTAGAAAGCTTGCAAGCCCAAGCCCATCTTCTAGAATTCTCTAGCATGATAGGAATATTATATGAATATTTCTTTGTACTTATCTATTTTTGTACATATCTTAGCCATTCATTTGATGGTAGTTCACTATATAAACCGCTCCAAGTCTCATTTGTAATTCATTCACACACATCCAAGAAAATCCAAGCAAAGTTGTAAGCAAGCATTCTTGTGTAATACAAAGCTCTTTGGCTTGGCAATACTTGTCTCCATCTTCCATCTCTTCTCTTCTTTGCTTATAGGCTTTCTGGCTCAATGATCCTCTCTTCTCCTTGAGCGAGAAGACTAGTATCAAGGCTTACTCAGCAACTTTTGAGTACAAGTTTTCTAAGTGACCGCACGAGCGTGTTGCATAAACCTCTAAGCTCATGACAGTTGGTATCAGAGCCTAGGTTGGAGGACAAGAGCATGGTATTTGACCTTGAAGTGACCATCAAGGAGCAAGTTCGTGGACGAGAGGAGCAACATCAACCACGCCCACAACAAAAACGAGGTAAGTCAAAAGCTCCACCCTCGGAGTCTTTAGAGCCTCGTGTTACTAGCTTAGAGCAAGCTATCTCAGGGATGGACAATACAATTTAGGGCCTCTATGACCGTTTCGAACGCCTAAAGATGGATTATGGAGAGATCACCCAAGTAACAAAGTCCAACATCCTTGAGTTTACGGACCTTGTTACTTGGGTGATCTCTCCATAACAACATTACACGAGAGCTCATGGGCTTACGGACCTTTATGGAACATGAGTTGCGAGCAATTCATGCGGAAGTAGAGGAATCTCACACGAAATGGGAGAAGCATCAATGTGACCGTGCTAACCCATCTTACACAAGTGGGCTAAGCACCATGCACGTGCGTACTCTCGCCACCTACAATGGCACTCGCAATGCCACGAAAGTTGAAAACTTCCTATTCAGCTTGGAGCAATACTTCGAAGTCAAACGTGTCAATGATGACACTTTAAGGATCGGCATTGCACCTACATTCCTACGAGATGCAACCCAATTGTGGTGGCATCGAAAGCATGGCAATGCAGGTAGAGACATTCTATCCCTTCGCACATGGTAGGACTTCAAGAGAGAACTTCGGAAGCACTTCTCTCCTAGCAATGCCGATAATGAGCCAAGGGGTCGACTTTGTCGTTTGAAACAAAGCGGCACGATTCGGCAGTATATCAAAGAATTCACCACCATCATCCTAGAGATCAAAGACATGTCCAAAAAGGACTCTCTCTTCTACTTCCTTGATGGACTAAAAGATTGGGCAAGGGTTGAGCTCAAAAGGTGCAGCGTGCAAAATCTTGATGACGCAATAGCCATGGCTGAATCCCTCATAGACTACGCCTTCCAATCCAAGGAAAGGAAGGCCAACCATGGAAAAGGTGGGCGAGAGTGGAATTCCAAGAAGGTCCACACTCGAAAGGAAGGTGGTGCATGTAAACCATCTGGGGGAGACAAGCACGACACACCTAACAAAGGTAAGTTCAATGCCCTTAAACCTAAAAGTCCTTGCTTTATTTGTGATGGTCCTCATTGGGTTAGGGATTGCCCAAAGAGGAAGACCCTCGACACCCTAGCTGCTCGACATGAGGGCGTACAAAATGAGGGGTCTTATGCGGAGATGGGTTCTCTCTGTACCATTGGCGAACTTAAGAGACCCACCTATGTTCAAATCTAATGTATTTGAGTGCCACAATCAATGGCAAGGATGTGCGTGCGATGCTTGATACAGGAGCCACACACAACTTCATTTTCAAAGAAGAGTCCAAATGGTCAGGCCTCAAATATGTCAACAAAGGAGGCACCATCAAGGCGGTAAACTCACCCGCTACGACAATATTGGGAGTGTCCAAAGCAACGATTGTACAACTTGGCATATGGAACAGTAAGCTAGATTTCTTCATCGTCCCTATAGATGACTTTCAAGTAGTGCTAGGCATGGAATTCTTCAACCAAGTCCATGCTTTCCCTATACCATCTTCTAACTCCCTTAGCATCCTTGACGAGAGTCAATCATGCATGGTTATAGCGGAACATGCAGCGAAGGTAGAGAGCAAAATGCTCACCGTACTACAATTCAAACGGGGGACGAAGAAAGACTTAAGTTTTCTTGCCACCGTTCGTGAATTAAACGATGGTGAGGACATCACCATTTCCATGGACCCATTACCAAGATGAGTCCAATCCATCCTTGACGAGTACAAGGACATCATGCCCCAAGAACTTCCAAAGAAGTTACCTCTACAATGAGAAGTGGACCACCAAATTGAGTTGGAGCCTGGTGCAAAGCCTCCAACTATGGCGCCTTACCGCATGGCGCCACCTGAACTTATAGAGTTGAAGAAACAACTCCAAGACTTGCTTGATGCAGGATAGATCCATCCCTCGAAAGCTCCACACGGTGCACCCGTCCTCTTTCGAAAGAAGAAGGATAGATCCCTCCGCATGTGTATCGACTATCGGGCACTTAACAAGGAAACCATCAAGAACAAGTATCTGATTCCACTCATTGTGGAGTTGTTCGACCAACTTGGGAAGGCTCAATGCTTCACCAAGCTTGATTTGAGATCGGGGTACTACCAAGTGCGCATTGCCAAGGGTGATGAACCAAAGACTGCGTGTGTGACAAGGTATGGTGCTTATGAATTTCTTGTCATGCCATTTGACCTCACCAATGCACCCACCACATTCTGTACCCTCATGAACAAACTCTTCCATCCCTACCTTGATCTGTTCGTGGTAGTCTACTTGGATGACATTGTTATTTATAGCACAAGTCTTGAAGAGCATGTGTAACATCACCAACAAGTTTTCCAAGTGCTTCGTGATAACGAAGTCTACGTCAAAAAGTAGAAATGTTCCTTTGCTCAACAAGAGGTAGAGTTCCTTGGCCACCGAATATGGGATGGGATGCTTATGATGGACCAAGCGAACGTGAAGGCCATTTGAGAATGGGAGCCTCCTGACAAGGTACCAGAGCTATGATCTTTTCTTGGATTGGTTAACTACTATCGACGATTTATTAAGGGCAACTCCACCAATGCTACCCCACTCACGGATCTTCTTAAGAAGAACCGCACATGGCATTGGTCCAAAGAGTGCCAACATGCCTTCGAGGGGTTGAAGAAGGCAATTTGCGAAGAACCGGTGTTGGTGTTGCATTCTTGTGTAATAAGCAAGAAAATCCTCACTCTTTTGCTTAGCAATATTTGTCTCCATCTTCCATCTCTTCTCTTCTTTGCCTATAGGCTCTTTGGCTCAATGATCCTCTCTTCTCCTTGAGCGAGAAGACTAGCATCAAGGCTTACTTAGCAACTTTCGAGTTCAAGTTGTCTAAATGACCATACGAGCGTGCTGCACAAATCTCTAAGCTCGTGACATTAAGCTAAGATACCTGCATGTGGCTTTGAGTACTAATATTGTCTTCAGTCCCTATGGTATATAATTTGAGTTCTACTGCTACCGAATTATTCTCATCAGATCTCCACTCATACCATCAAGGTTCACCGGAATTTTTTGAAAATTCTTTCAGCCCCGGCCGGAAAAGGAATGACAACAAAGAATTATATATGTTCTGAACTCCTGATGAAGCTATGGGAGTGGAAGCTATGATCAGGAAGTAATTGCATTTTCTAAATAGAAACAAATTAAGCCTGCACCTTAGACGTATAAGAATAGAGCCATCATGCAATTCTTGCCACAATCTTATATCTTCTCTAAGGGAGAATTCTAGAATATGTGACGATAAATTGTTATAACAAAACCATAGAAGTATAGATAGAAATTCCCCCTACTAATAGGCTTCACTTGATTTTTGTGCTCAGAAAACATTGGTGATAGAAGAGTTATAAACTACTTACCCGCGGATAGCCATAAATTCGTTTTTCTATCTATAAGATTAAAAGTTCTTCATTGGTGAAAATCACGAGGAATAAATTAACATTAATACTCGATGGAATTACTTCATTAAGAGATTGCACGAGCCATGAGTTCATGGATAGATTATGGAATATGGCACATACGAAGTCCTTGAAAAATACAATAGAATGCAATTAAGTACAGGAATATATATGTTTATACCTATGTTGCTTGGGGAGTTGATTCATTAATTTCTTCTAATGACTTGCGCCAAGGAGAGCACCGATTCGAAAGCTCTATAACTGACTTCTTCATCCGCTGAGGAGCCGCTATAACTGACTCCTTTGTCCACCGGGGAAGCGCTATAACTAACGCCTTTACCCAGTAGTAAATGAGTCCAAAAAGAATTTTGTGAATCAAAGCTACAGACTGGCACGTTTTGTTCCGCCTGGGTGGACGAGTTGCTTTTGAGAAGCAACGAGAGCACCAACGAATAGGCTTCTTAAGAAATATGTTTACCATCTTGAAGCTGAATGCAAACGGATTTACATGTGCTGATTGACCAGATAGTAATGAAATAATCGGCGCAAATATGTAAAAGATGAGGGGCAAAAAGCAGCCAATTGCAGAAACTGCTATGGCAAGGGCCATATTTTCAGACAACACCACGTACAATCCTGTCACAAATGCTACTGTCATTGAGATAAGTCCAATCCAAGTCAAGCCAATCGCCCAAGGAAGTGAGTTCATAAAAGATTCATTTTTGCTGCACCAGAAGGACCAGAAAACTATGACTGCAGCAGTCATGGATGAACTCATGGATATGGTATCAGTAATAACAAATGCCTTAAAACTTGTTCTTCTAACAAGAATCGCCATGCCCTCGTTCGGACCATCACTTCTGAGACCCCCTGGAATGGTAAAAGCTGCAGTGAACGTGAACGTGGCGATCAATGTATTCATTACTGAAAGAGTTTGTGCCATTTCCTTGCCCCTGCAGCCACCTTCAACGTCTATCTCTTCAACACCAGCAAAGCGTCTATGTTCTAGCTGCGTGTCTTCTTTGTCCGCAGCTCGCTGTGGATCAGCAACGTCCTTCAGTACTTTTTCTGGAGCACTCATAGATCTATCAATAAGCGCTTGCCTGTGATCTTGCTGGATGTCTTCTTCATACAAACCTCGATTTGCATATGCCGCCCTGAGGGCTTTTGTGGTCAAGTGCTGCAGTGCAGGGAATGAAAATGTGAAACAAATAGAGATAAAATTATGTGAAATTTTTTATTGTATTATTATTGGATTACACAATATTTATCTATTGAATATGATTGGTTAAATAAAGTTGTGTAAAAAAATATCAAGTTACATTTGACAAATAACAAAATTTTAAAATTATAATAGGAGCTATATTTAGATGAACAGGTACCTTTTGGATCTCCTTTCCTTTGGGCTTAGATGTCTCAACAATTACTAAAGCAGTTTGCTTTTTTTGGTTGATTGCCCTGATGTTGACATTCATGTATTTGGAAAAAGTATAGACCACATCACTATGGAATTCCATGGCAGCCAAATGCAAGGGGGTATTCCCATCTTTATCACGCGAGTTGACCAAATACTCCATCTCAGGCAATCTTAGAATAAATGAGACTATTTTTACCTTTCCATTTTGAGCTGCAACATGGAGGATATTACGATTGCTATTATCAGTCATCTCGATGGAATCTGGGTAGTCTTTGAGAAGCATTTTTAATACGCCTGGTCGGTCATTCTTTGCAGCCAAGTGAAGAGGCGATTGACCATATCTGTCAGTTTTTTGTACAAGTGAAGCATTGAATTTGGCTAAGTATCGTGCTATTTTAACATGACCTGAGGCAGCTGCGTAATGAAGGGCAGTCCATTGCTTTTCGTGATCTACCTTATCGATGAGGTCCTTCCTCTTTTGCAATATATTAATCACGATATCTAAAAATGAATTGCAATAAACAAAGGATTAGTTGGTTGAAGCAAAGAGTTAATCCTGATACTAAATAATTTGAAATGAAATATATGATCGATAATATAGGCAGTCTTACCATAATCTTGCCTCATGACGGCACTGTGCAGAAGCGTCAATCCTTCGTGTCCTTTATGATCAAGGGAATGTGGATAATTTTCTATTATTAAACGTGCAATGTAATTTAATCTTCCATCAATGGCAATGGAGAGTGGAGACTGGTTAACTTTATTAACTGCTGTAGAGGCATCGGGTTCAATCAAAATTTCCGCAATTAGCTCATGACCATGCCTAACAGAATTATGTAGAGGAGTGTTGCCTTCCTTATCTTTCATCTTCAGCAATCCCTTTTCTCCCATTGTATTTCCATCCTTATCAAGTAATGTACAAACGACAAGTATATTACCATACTTGGCGGCAATATGCAATGGAGTCTCACCCTTCTTGTTTGTCCTATATATAAAGGGTTCATTCTCATCATCACCCCCCTCATGGTTTTCCTTAGGAGTAGAGGATTTGTAATTATTTTCACAGTCGAGGATCTGGTCAACCACCAGCCAGTTTCTATATCTTGCAGCTATGTGAAGGACTGTGTTACCATCGCGACTCGTTTTTCTGAAGAGATCTGTGGCTCCAAATTCTTTGATTTTGAACACGTCTCCTCGTTGAATTCCCTTGATTAATTGTGTATATTCCAGAGTCTTGGTTGAATCTCTGCACCAACGATTATTAGTGATGATTTTGTATGATAATATAAATTTTAATTGAATATTAATTTAATTGTTGTTTCTGGATGTGTCTTTTCATTTTTTTTTTTTCCAATTTCACTCTATCATATTGTAAAATACGTTAAATAAAGGTCATTTACGTACAGAAATGGTGGCATGTGGAGGCAGCTCATGAACATTCTTGTTGTATAAGTACTTTTTTAATTGGATTGAAAAAAAAATTAATACTAAAGTTTTTTTTATTACGAATAATATTAAACCTACAACCTATTTATAACCAACTTTTTTTATAACCTAAGTTAGCAAAATATTATAGAATAAATAATTACATTTAATCTTTTTAAATTAATTTTATATTTTATTCATCCAATGATATTTTATCAACTTAGATTGTGTAAAAAAATCGTTATAAATGAATTATATATATAGTATTGTTCTTTTTGTTACTTATCAGCACTCACGCTTGTTTGAAATGATCAAAACAATGGTATGTCAATTTTGCATATATTACTCTATTAGTATGTAATCCTGCATTGAATCTAAAACTTAACGACAGTAAAATTTTTCAATAATGTGAACAATTAAATCTAGCTACTTTTCATAATTATTGTATTTTACATGTCAAAGATTAATCTCACTCAATCACCTAAAATTTTAGACTTAATTAGGGATATTAAATTAAACTCCTAACTAATAGGTCAATATCCCGTTGAATTGAAAAATAACAATGGTCCTCCTCAACCCTAAAAACTAACCCGCAGAAGGGTAGGGTTGACATTACAAATAAATTTCTTACCTTTTTTTTCAGCCTTTTTTAACTTTTTATTCTTCTTCTTTTCTACTTCTCTCTTTCCGTTTTTCTTCCTTCTTCCCTTATGTGGCCTCTCTAGTGTGAATTGTACGGTGTGAAGGCATTTTGCCTTTCACACAATCCCACATTGGTGGGAAATAAAATAGAGATGGGGAAGCTTGACTATATAATAAAGTCTCCTCCCCCTCTTATAAGTGTACCAAGCTTATGTATTAAGCTTTTCTCTTCTTCCTCTCTTGTAATCTCCTCCATTCTAATTGTGAGAGAGATTGTAGGTCTTGTCCCGTGGAGGTTTCCCTCAAATTGAGGGTTTTACCACGTTAAATATTTGTGTCTTTATTTTCTTTATTGCCTTTAATTTATTTACTGTGGTAAGGCTGAGCCGTCCAAGTTATCTGTTTTATTTATTAAGGAAGGCAGTGCCACCCAAATTGTTATTTCTAACATAACAATTTTGTTTCTTGTCTTTTATTTGAGCTGCGGTGGGAGTGTTCAATCTCCTAACATCTAGCCATCTCATCATCATGCTTCAAAATGAGATCCCAAAATCTCATAACACTTCCCCACTTTTTTGATCATGGCGTTTATAAGGGGCAGTAGTGATGGCCTCTGTTTGAAATCGTGGTGCCTCTTTTTTATTGTCTTCTTTGGTGGTTAATTTAAAAGTGATGTTCAATTTATAACATTCATACAATCTAAACTATACAATATAATTTGACATTCTATATAGTAAAAATTCACAGGGGGAGAAAAAGGCAAAAATAAATGAAGGAAATTGCATCTCCAATAGAACTTTTCCACCTAGGTTACCACATCATGTTATAAAGTTTAGTTGTATGAATTTTATAAATCTAATATTATTGTAACTTAGAAGTGTGGAATGGAGATATGCAATGACTCATTGTTCAATTCATTGCGGATATTTTCATACTGGACAACAGATTGCTAGTATTACTCCATATTTTTTTCAGTTTAAATTCATGTTAGCATGTGGAGAAATATTGATAGGTTACACAATGCATTTTGGGCTGTCAAGATTAGTTTTTTGCTGAATTATTATTAGATGTTTTAGTCATTAATAGGTAAATATTTAGGTTAAATATTTTTTAATGATGCTTATTAGAATATAGATGGCAAGCATGCTATTTTATCGGTCAAAGTCGATCAAATATTAATGGAATCTACAAGTAGCTAATAGCTAGGTCAATTCGGGTCAGCATTCCACTGAAAATTGTGTTAAAGTTTGCATTAAAAAAATGATAATAAGCAATTGTGGATATAATAATAAAAGTTTTATATTTGTCTAAAAACTCAAACTTGTTATGTATTACTAATCTTATATTAATTGCATTCAATTTATCTACTAGATACTATACGGCCTCTTACAGGCAAAAAGCACAAATCTCAGGAGATTAAATATTCATAAAAGTTAAATGTTATCAAATTTTTCAAAGCTTAGGAGAGTATTAGACAAGAAGAGTATCCAGCAGCTCACTCTAATTAGACAAACAGACAAAACCTCAAATTAATAATGAAACAATGGGAAGAAAGCAAAATTCATGGAATATAATTCACCACATAAATAACTAAAATCATTAAATTCATTCTAATTGGAATTTCGGGAGAACGCATTACCTCTGAGTTCCTGGCGCGCTGGCAGACTGCTCCTTGTTTTTGGAAGTGCTTGACAGCCTGATCCATGCAAAGGGGTGTTAATTATTTTTCTTCACACTTTTGTACAAGCATTGTTAGTTTTTTGGTTTTCAAATTGCCAAAAACGTTATAATATGGCTAAAAAAAAAAGAAAGTAATTGGTGGGATACAATTTATAGAAATTTCAAGGTCTGCCGGCTTATTCGTTCAATTCAGTATTAACAGCAGAAGAAGAGTGTTCCGAGTCAGCCATTTTCACGATTTCCTGAACTTGTCTGTGTTATAAACAGAAGCTCAAAGTATGTTGCAGAAATGTTTCTTACAAATTGAAAGACTCTCCTTCTTAGAATATTGAAAGTGGAACGTGTTTGGAAAGGTCTAAGTGTAATGAAAAATCGATGCTCTGCGCTAAGCTACATTTCATAATCATTTCCATTAGCTCTGAGCATTTGATCAACCAAAGCCGAAAAGAATAAAAAATGACCGAGACTAACTACGCGTGCATGGTTAAACGTGTGACTTATGAAGAAGATATTATTTTATTTTATTTTTGCAGAGATCAATAATAAAAATTGTAACTCAGATTCCTTAAACTTAGTTCAACTAATTAAATATTAAAAATGAAAGAATATATAACTTAGATTCCTTAGGATTTGAAATCTACTGGTATATTTATACCAAAATGAGGGTAGAAATCCGTGTGCACTGCAAGATAGTTATTGTTTTATTTTGTGTTAGGACATATGGACCTATATGAATCCCTAAAAATATTCTCCACATCTTAATGAGTAATATTATATCTACAACTCATTTACAACCAACATTTATACAATTTATATTGGTAAAGTATTACTAGAGGTAAAAAATAAATAAATGAGCAATGTTAGGTATACAATCAAGTTGTACAACATCACTCATACAACCTTACATGGGACAAATTTACAGGGTGAGTAAAAATAAAAAATAAATAAAATAATTTTCAATAAATAAAATGAGATCCACACATCTAATGGATTTATACCATGTCAGGATATATAGGTAATGTTGTGTAACTTGGTTGTATACTTATTAGTATTATTGTAAGTATAAATACAAGAGGTTATATGTAAAAAAATAAAGATAAATATAAAAGATTATATTCTACAACATGATAATTATCCATCCACTAATGTTTTGCAAACTCAAATGATATAAAATGCTGGTTGTAGATAATTTATATATAAAAAAATTATAAATGTAACATTATCGCTTTTAAAGACATCTTATTTTTTTCTTTTAAAAAGAAAATTTAAAAGGTAAGATTACACTTTTATCAATAATTACAATGTAAATAATAATATTATTTGAACACTAAATTAAAGTATTTTTAAATATATATCCTCATTTAATGCTGTTTTCACTCTGTTTTTTAACATATTAAAAATATTTGTAAGTTAATATATTAAAAATTTAACAATAAAAAATAAAAAATATTTTATTATTTTTTCTAAATTATTGAAATAATAATTTATATTTTAATTGTATATTTCTTTAGCTAACTGTGTATTGTTTCATAAAAGTCACATATAAAATATAATAAATGAATTGATTTGGATATTTTTGAAAATTAATAGTTATATAAATCATTCAAACATTTATATTAAGATAAAAGTAAAAATATTTAGATTTTTTTATTCAGATGAAATTATCTTAGAAAAAGTCTATAAGTTAAAGAAATAAATACCTTGAAAATATTTGAAGTTTGAGAATAGTTAAATTCAAACTTTAGATAAAACAAATTGCCCCCTTAGGAAATATAATATGAAGAGGATCCTCACTCTTAAAGACAAAGAGACAAAACCTGAAAAGTAATACTCGATGAAGGAAGGGTAACAACTAACAATGTAGCACTAATGGTAGATGATTCATACATAAATAATCAAAATCATGAATATCAATCTAATAGGAAATTCAGGATAACACATTACCTCTTAGCTTTTTCCACGCCGGGCATTTCCTGGACATGAACGATGGTATGAGTAGCAGTTACGAGCTGCGAGACATCAGAGATAATAAAATATATTAGATGTATTAAACATAGATTGAGTAATAGAATTTTAATTAACATATATATACCTTTTCATTTCCATGACCTGTTGATATTTTATCAACCATTTCTACAGAAGTCTGCTCCTTGTCGGTGGAAGTGCTTGACAGCCTGATGCGTGCATTGTTCAGGTTAGAAAGCAAGCAACAGAGATTAATGACCATGTATAATTAATTCAAATTTTTATTCCTGTACCATATAGACAAAATATGCATATCGTTTACCCGTCAGCCATAAATTGCATGTGTTTTTGCGTTTAAGAGTCAGTGCGTATATATATATAGAAAGGGATCTTTTGACACAACTTTTTAACGTAAGGCTAAATACAAATTTTTAGTTATTGATCTACAAAATCCAATGCTTGAGATCATTGATGAGTTGGTAGCATTAAATACAACTTTTTCACTTTCAATCTTAATTATTGAATTTGGCAAAATCAATAGTTAGAAATTTGTATCAAAAGCTTGTGTTAAAATATCCATTCCCATACATACATAGATACATATATACATATACATATATATATATATATATAAAGATGTCAAATATATATATATATAAAGATGAGGTATTTTAACTTAAATTTTTTAACTTAAATTTAGATATTAATTAATAACAATTCATCTCATCAATCCAATGATTAAGATCAAAAATTTTAAAAAATGTATTTAATGATATCAACTTATCAACAATTTCAAATATTAGATTAGTAAGATGATTAGTGATTAATTAGTGTCTGGATTTAAGTTAAAATATTTACGTTGAAGTATCCTAATCTATACATAGGTGTGTGCCCTCGTGCACGTGCACGTGCACTAATATTAGTTTTTAAAAGAAAATTTATTTTCCTGGGATTATACAACAATGTTCTGTAATTCCGGTGTATTTATATTAAAAAAATAAAAGTTTTAAACGAAAAATGATTGTAAAAAATCTACACCACGCGGATGTTCAGATGGTTGCCACCTCTGACCTCCAAGTTAATTGTTTTAAAATAAAATATTAATTTGATATTATGTGTTTAATATAAATATCTATATAATTCAATATTCTGTAATTTTAAATTAATAATTAATAATATTTATATATTATTATTTACAATATGTAAGGGCATTCATGAAGTAACAATTTTAGATACTATTCAGATATCTTTTGTTCAAACTTAAGTGAATATTTTCCAATCCTATTATTAGGTAGGAAAACACTTAAAATAAGTGCTAGATAGGGAAAACAAATAAAGTTGGACTCACGTCTTGTCAATATGATGCTAAAGGACGATAGTATTTGCCTCTGCTTGCTTTCGTGGTGGTCCTTTTTTTTTGGCTGTGGCTGTGTTTTCTTGGCTCCTGTAGTGTTTAAAAGAGGGGGTTGATGAGATGTTGCAATGTTCGGTGTTTGTTTCATTGCGGATATATATTCTCATAGTGGACAACAGATTAAAATTCGTATTAAATTGGAATTTGAGATGGAGGAAGTTCTTTTTGGTTTAAATTCATATTAGTATGAAGAAGTTTTGATAAATTTCAATTCATTTTACGTTGTCAAGATTTTTTTTGTTAGATTATTATTTGATTTTTTTGTAGTAATAAGTAAAATATTTAAGTTAAATTAATTTTAATGATGTTTATCACGTTGTTGAGGGTTAATTTGGTATTTTCTGATCAAAGTTGGTCAAATATTAATGACGTCTAATATTGGTTCATTGCTAACTTCTAATTTAGTTGAATAATGTTGACCTGAATTGAACCTACTAGTCGGGGGTTCAATTAAATATTCTGATCAGTTATTGTCGAAATATTGTGTTAAAGCTTTGTGTAAAAATGATAATAACAGTAGTTTTATATTTGTTCAAACTCAAATTTATTCCATATAGCTAAATTAATTCTATTAGTTACATTCATTTTGTTTTTTAACTAGTAATCTTACAGGTGAAAAGCTTCAACATCAAGAGATCAAATATCCACAAACATTTTAACGTATTATTAAATCACTAAAAGCTTAGAAAAGATTAGAAATGAAGAGGATCCTCGCTCTAAGTTAGACAGAGACAAAACCTTGATAAAAAGTAATAGTTTAACAATGCAAAACTAATGGTCTGTAAATTCATTCTACTAAGAAATTCAAGAGAGCGCATTACCCCGTAGAGTTCACAGGAGTAATTTTATGAGAAGGATTAGCTTTTCCCGAGAGGGGCGGCAGTTCCTGGTCATGAACGATTGAAGAGTAGCAGTTACTGCTTAATGAGACATCAGAGCTAATATTAGATTTAGAAGACCCAGATCGAGTAATAGAATTTGAGATAACATATACCTTCTCATTTCCATTATCTGTTGATGCATCAACTATTCCTGGAGCAAACTACTCCTTGTTGTCGGATGTGCTTGGCAGCCTGATGCATGAAAAGGAGTATTATTATTTTTTTTTTTCACACTCTTGTACAAGCTTTGTTAATCTGTTCATGTTTTGTTTCTCAATTCGTCAAATTAAAAACATCATATGGCAAATAAAAAATGGTTAACTTTAATATAGAGAGAGCAAGCAACAGTTCCTAGTCTACTATTTATAGGAATTTCGAGGTCTGGCGCGGCTTACCTGTTCAATTCAGTAACAGCAGAAGAAAAGAAATCCAAGTGAGCTATTTTCAGGATTTTCTGAGCTTCTCTGTGATGTCAAAAGAAGCTATGAGCATGTATGTGTATATAGTCCTAAGAAGTATTTCTTAGAAATTGAAAGACTTCCCTTCTCAGAGTATTGAAAGAGGAAAGTGTTCTGAAAGTTCTAAGTAAGGTGACGAATCCATGCGTTACGCTAAGCTGCATTTTGTAATCTTCTCCATTAGCTCTGAGCATTGATCAACCATAGCCAAAAAGAATAAAAAAAGACCAAGACCAACTAGGCGCGCATGGGTAAACGTGTGACCTATGATAAAAATAATGTATTATTTTATTTTATTTTCACAAAGATCGATAACTAAAATTATTTTTCAGTTTGTTAAATAATATTACAAATGAAACGATATATATGATATATATCTAGATTCCTTAGCATTCGAAATCCACTGGTAAGGTATACAAAATCAATGATCATTTATGATTGTTTTATTTTATTTTAGGACCGTGATACATAAAATATTAAAAATATTTTCCGCACCTCCTCTTTTAAATACATCTTATTTTAATTTTTTAAACAGAAAATTTAAAAGATAGGAAATCACTTTAATTAATAATTGATAATTTTTCTGTTATATTATTTACAATAAAAAGGCATACACGAAGTGAAAATATTAGACACTATTAAAACGTCTATTATTCAAATTTAAGGAAACATCTTTCAATTTTTTTTATTTGGTAGGAAAGAATAATAGTTGTGTTACAAATTTTGTATATAAATACTTACACATAAACTGATATGTTAAAAGACGATTTGAGTAATGGATATATAAAATCAACTTATTTAATTAATAGTGATGATATGAGAATAAATAAATACTAATGCTACATTAGTTTGTCGAGTTTATATCAAAGTTTGCATTATTACTAGTTAATAGAAAATCACATCTTAAATGTTAATTAGATAGCTTATTTGAATAAAATTTAATATAAAATATCATCTAAATATCTTACCTCTTGGATGACTAGGTATTTCAAATTAACTAAAAGTTACAATGTTTATCATATTTTTAAATTTCAAGATTTACAAGCAATAATTTTATTAATTTATAGTTTTTATAATTTTATAATTATTTTAATACATTTTGAAATTTATAAATAGAAAATATATGTGAATCACGTGCTCATCCAAATTGATCCACATGCATGCTCTAACTACATGGATACCGATGTTTGTCGCATTATGAATTCTTAAATCCCATCTAAAAGTATCGTGCAAATCTATTACTTTATAGATGCTCTTTCTTCCAAGCAATTGTTGTTACTGAATCGTCTTCATTAACTTTATGTTCCTAGTGTTGTCTAACATGCTCTAATTATACGGGGGAAACCGGAGTTCACTTAACATGTATATGTCCTCAGCGTTTCTGACATTCCATATATGTGTGAATATGCATTTATATACTTAATCAGATAGTTTATTTGAAAGAAATTAATTAAATCTAAAATATTATGGAAGCATCTTATCAATATGATGATTGCTTGATGAGGCATTTCAAATTAACTAAAAGTCGCTCTATGTATCATATTTTAAATTTAAATATTTGAATATCACAATATTACAATATGTAAGGGCATTCATGAAGTAATAATTTTTAGTTTCAAGAGTTTTTCGAACATAGTAAACATATTACAAATATGATGATTCTTGCAATACAACGAAGGAATCAAACAGTATTTTTTCATAAAACAAAGGCCCTCCGAGAAAATAAGTTAGGACTCATGCTACAATAATTGTCGATATTCTTGCCCATGCTATTAATATATACGAAAGGGAGAACTATTTGCTTCCAAGCTTTTGCTTGAACATTATTTTTTAAGTACATTTATTGAAATTTTAAAAATAAATTCTTTATAATATCTAGCATCACAATTTTAATTATGAATTCAATTAACAAACAAAATTAAAAAGATCAATTTTTAATTTGATAAAAAAATTAAGCCCCTAAAACTATTCATTTATTGAATGGACAGCCATTGGTTAGCCAACCATACAAAATCATTTTTAACTTCACACCGATGCTTTGAATAAACTGAGCGATATTAGTGTGTGTGTGTGCGCATGTGTCTCTGTGTGTGTGTGTGTATATACATATAATATAAAATATAATTACATTTGTAAAAGTAAATCTAATGTTGATATTTCTCTTTGCTTCCAAAATTTGTGCATGCAGCCACAATCAACATCTCTTAACAAGAACTGATTAAAGAAGAAAAATATGGTTTATAATGAATATTTATAATTAAAATTGCACAAGGAAAACCCAATGTGTGTGTTTTTCTCTGCTTCAAAGCATTGAATCTAGTTAATGCCACTATTGTTAACATCTATCAATAAGAACTTATTGTAACTTATTAAAGAAGAAAAATACGGAGGTTTAAGGGAAAAAATTAGATATTTACTAGTTAATTAAGATATGTTGCTACCAATGCACATCAACCAATTAATTTGTCGATTGACCAATATTTGGTAAAGAAACTTAACAGTATGGTGAAGCATCTACTGTTGGGAATTCGGACCTCCCCAAATAACCATGGAGAGTAATTCCAAATTCACTTCAGGATTCTCCTTTGTAGAAACGTCAAGAATATAAGAGAAATGCATAAAATAGATAATAAACACAATCATCACAACACAAGGATTTTAAGTGATTCACCCAATTAAGGCTACATCCACGAACCGTCAAAGACAAGAAAATTTCCGCTATATGATAAATTGTTATAATCATATAAAATTTTACTACTCTCTCAATGACCATCCCATTTTCCCAATACACCCACAGTTTATCCAAACACCTACAGTCACACCTCCTAGAGAGAAATTTTAACCACCTCACTAGAGAGGAATTTATCTGGAGCTACATGCTTGAATGATGTATTAAATACTCACATCTCTTCCTATTTTGATTGTCAAGAGGTGTTCACACAAAATGGGACACATACCAAGAAATTATGAGGCTTGCTATTTATAGGGAAAAAATCCGAGCCCTTCTAGCCTCTAAGGTCCATATGTGAATAGTAAGAGTCACATGCCTTCCACATTTTCAATGAAAAAATGCTCCACCACTCAAAACCTCCAACTCATCATGGCTTCCCCATTTGCTTCCCACATGTATATGCATGCCTAACATATTATTTTATTAGCCACATTTCTCAACATCCACTTAATATTGTACAACATATTCAATCTTTGTCTTATGTATGTCAGTGGGGAACGAGGCTATGATCTTTGGGGTACTAAAACGTAACTTGACTTTTTTTTTTTTTCAAATTTAAGAAATCATATACAAGTCAATCTACACTAAATTTTTCTTTTAATACAAGAGATAATTACTTTCGATAAAGTACGAACATGGAATCATGTCTATTTGTAATTAAATCAAGTCTGAAGATAATGTTAACATAATTTTCTTGTAGTAATAATAATTACAGCTAATAACTTTTTACTTTTAAGCCAGTGTAGTAACTTGAAGCACACTCACTATCCAGTGCCAACCATAGGCTGGGCAACTCCATAGACTCACATATAATCTAAATGATATTTGTCATTCTTAGAGTGTATCAATTGTGCTTATTAGATTCAATCTTAACGGTTGAAAATGTATTAATCTAATGATTCATAACTTTGAATAAATTTATGCCGATCTCCACGATCTTTTTCACGATTTCTATACCAAGTCTCTGCATATTGAGAATGTGCATAGGCCACAGCAGGATCTGCTGGGTGTTGTTATAGTGTGCTCTTCTCTATCAAATTTCATCTTTTTCACCCTCTTGAGCTAGGTTTCAGATGACATCTGGGCTTCACCTTTATTTTTGTTTTATTAATTTCTTTCCAGTTCTTCAATTATGTCGCTCTCTATCGCATAAAGTCTTTTCTTCACTTTCGAATAGGAGCCAATTGATGATTATGATTTTTGTACAATGTTTATTTGATTACGAATACATTATCGATTACAATTTTCTTACAAGAGCTAATCTTAATATTCTTAAATTTTATATTAAATAAGAATAGTTCTTTATTCTAGTATAACGATCAAGATTTTAAGTTAATCTCTCTAATAAATTAATAGATTCATTTTTTATGATTATTAATTAAAATATTAAGGTTATAAGTATCATTCTCTTCTTTTATATTAGGTTTGTGTCAATTTTCATTAACTAAGTGGTTATTTGTTTTGTCCTCTAAAGTCTAAATTTGAATAGAATTAGGTGACAATCTTATTTGTTTTAAGTTTTAATCACTTATTTTCAGATATTTTTGTTTGAATTAAAAAAGTGAAGAAAAATCACTTTTTTTCTCTTGAAATATCTGAATGTATTAAAATGTCTTTAATGCCCCTTTTACATTATAAAAGTTGAGCTGATCAAGAAGAGAAAGACATGTAATGGGCCCATGGAGATAAAGCAAAGGAAGAGAGAGAGAAATGAAGCCACTAGCTTTGTGGGAGCAAATGACGTGATAGAGAGAAGGCAGTTGTGTGGTCTGGAGGCAGAAAATTTTGGTTTAATTTTATTAAATATAATTAATAAATATTAAATATATAATTATTGATAATTTGGGCTTAATTTTACTAAATATAATTAATAAATGTTAATATATAACTAAGGATGATTTTGGTTTAATTTCATTAAATGTAAAAAATAATAATTTTGGTTTAATTTTATTAATTATTTAATTTTTAAAGAATTATTATAAATATAATATAAATATTTTACATCTCTTATTACAAGGGTGAAAAAGTCACATTAAAAATCAAATATATTTTTATCACTTTTTTTAAGTTCTATATAAAAGAACAAACAAATATATTTTTAAGTGATCTAAATTAAGTCCTAAATAATATTTAGATCTAAAAAGTGTTAAGTGATAGGATCAAACATACCTTAAGTTAACAGCAGGGGATTTACTGTTATTTTTGGACTACTAGAGGTTTACTGTAATTTCACCAAACCTAAACAAGGAGTTTAATTATGCTAGTCTTCAAATCTCACAAAGAGTTCTATATTGGAAAAGCCAAATCTCAAGGCTGTCTAGTAATTTGCCCTTTTTGAAAACGGTGTTTTAGTGCTCATAAACCTTAATTACTGTTGATTGTTCTAGAGGGCCATGCATGCTTAACAGATTAATTTAAAATAGTATTCTTTATGAGTAATACTACTCTTATAAATTACTTATACAAACTCATCTATACAAACTGACGCAGTATAATGTAATTTGATAAATAAATATAGTGATTTGATAAATATATATTAATAATAAATTATATTAATTAACATGTATGATGTGACAATCATATATGGATGTCTCATCAGTTTGTATGTGTCAGTTAGTATAAATAGTCTGTGTAAATAGCATTGCTCATTCATTATATACCTAAATTGTCTTTTACTTACCTCATATATAAGTCGATGAAGTGTTTTAAATGGCCTCTTGCTATTATAATATTCTTGCAATCGAGCTGGTTTGTCCTATTATTGGTTCCACGAATCTTGAGTGCAACAGGTTGATATCATTATCTATTTGGCTGCTTTCTTTCTTTTTTTTTCCTTCTTTTTTTTTGACAGTAGATGGAATTTTTTTTTTAGCAATTATAGGTATCAATTCTTAAAGCCTTTCTAAACAATTCCATCTCTAAATTTGCAATTAAATATATTAAGAGTAGTGCTTTTCCAGCATAACTGGCATTCGAGGTTAGTTAATATGCACCATTCTTAGTTTATAAAACCTTGCATCTTTTTGTAATTGAAATGTAAGAGCTGTATATCACAATTAAATTGTATAATATAATGCATTCAACCTAAAATGGTATAAATTTATTTGTTAAAAAATATATTAAAGATTTTAATAAATGAAATAGAAAGTAATTAAAAACTACTCATATGTTAAGGATTTTGTAATGTATCAAGTACGTATATATATAGTTGTACAACTTGATGATATATCTATAATTGTTGACTCTCCAAACATGAAACATCGACAAATATATCAACTGCTAGCTAGCATCATGCAGTTGTTTCCCAACCATGCATAATCAAAGATATGTATTTGGTAAAGATTACACCTCTTTCGACGTCTTGTCCGTCAATTAAACTTTATAACATTAAAGTAAAAATTAATGCTACACTTACAAAATTAATGTATTATCATTAATTCAATATTACACTTACATTCAACTATTCTCTCCAAAAAAAAAGATTATATATATATATATATATATAAAGAAACTTTGGGCTGCCAAGTCATATAACCTAAAGACAAAGATGAACTCTAATCACGCATTGGTTGCCTTTTCTTAATTTATTTACTGTGAGATTCGATGTTGTTTGTCTTACACGAGAGGGCCATTATGTGAACCACTAACAGAAGCAAGCCAAACAATCGTGATAAGATGTAATTAATTAGAGAATCAATCAGCCTTACAGTAAGTTCATGTACAGACACCCACTTGTGAGACACATATTACAATTGTCTATTTGATGTAGTACACTTTCAAATAGAGAGTTGCTTGCTCTCTATTAGCAATATTAGCTCTGAGTATTGGATCAAACAAAGCCGAAAAGAATAAGAAATGACCAAGACCAACTACGCGTGCACCGATAAACGTGTGACCTATGATGAATATACTCATTATTTTTATTTTATTTGTGCAGAGTTTAATTATAAAAATTATTGTTCAATTAATTAAATATTACAAGTGAAACGATATATAATTAGATTCTTTTGGATTTGGAATCCACGGTGTTACGGTGTATACAAATGGGGGTAGAAATTGATTGTGTGCACCAAGATAGTCATTGCTTTATTTTATTTTAGCCCTGGGTTATATAAAATATTAAAAGTATTCTCCATACCTCTTCTTTTAAATATATTTCACATTTATTTTTTAAAAAATTAAAAAATAGGAAATCACTTTTATTAATAATTAATAATATTTTATGTTATCTTATTTACAATATAAGGGCATATTTTTTAAGTGAAAATTTTAGAATTATTATGACATATATTATTGAAATTGAAGCGAATATTTTCATTTTTTTATTAGGTAGTAAATCACTTAAAATAAACGCCAGGTACGAAAATCAAATAAATGTCCACATATTAATGAGAGAGTTTATTTGAAAGAAATTAAATCTAATATATCATCGAAATATCTTATCACTATCATAATTAGGCATTTCAAATTGCAAAAAAATACAAAATGTATCCTATTTAAATTTAAAGATTTTCATACAATAATTTTATTAAACATTAACTATATTGATTTATAATTCGTTAGTTATTTTATTACAATTTGAAAGTTCATTGATTGAAAGTAATACGAGAATCACGCTCTCGTCAAAATTAACCCACATGCATGCTCCGACTAAAAGCAAAAATTAAATGCAGTTTCCCGTGAGTCGCCAACTTGGACTTGTCATTTTTAACTGTTGACTGCATGGGTACCGATGTTTGTCACATTATGAACTCTTAAAACTTGGCGTAGATATATTTCTTTGAGGTTACGCGACACTACACCCGTCTCTCCGATTGTCGTTACTTAATTGTCTTCATAATTTTATATTGTTTAGTGTTGTCTAACATCCTATTACGGGGGAAGCCAGAGTTCACTTTTCGACATTCAAGATAATTAAGTATATACATTTATTTAAGTAATTAGATAGTTTATTTGAAAGAAATTATATATAAAATATAATCAAAACGTACATCTTATCTATATATCAATATGATATGATGATTAGGTATTTCAAAATTCAAATTTAGTAAAAGTCGTAAAGTATATCATAGTTATAGTTTAAGATTTACATATTATAATTTTATTAAACACTAATTTCATTTTTGCACACAGTAATTTATATTTTGTTAAACATTAATATAAATTTTATATTTTTATACTTTTAAATTACTTTATCAAAATTTGAAAGTTTATAAATAGAGAATCACATTTTCATCAAGATTAATTTATATGCATGCTCTTCATTCTAAATAAAAATAAAATAAGTCTTATTTTAATAGAGATAGCAAAACCCAAGGTCGGATAAATTTGGATTCCCTATCCTCATAAAATTCTCCAGGATTTAAATCACAAGCTGAAACAGGGAAATTCGGTCTGGGCTGGGTATATGAAACTCTCCTAGTGTTACTGGGGCCTGCTTTTTTTTTTTTTTTTTCAAAACGTATAATAATATGTGTTTATATTCCATGTGTTGAATTCTAACGACAGTCGATGGGTGACCAGTGGTGCACTGAGTTCGACAAGCTTTTAAAATGAACAGAGAACTCAGGTTTGAGTCCCCACAAGACAAGATGATTTTCGAAACTTTTGCAAGATGGGCTCTTTGATAATTATATTTAATTGGGCTTTGCTCAGCTTTGCATCTAATTCGGCTGGGATTGAACTTCAGTTTTCTAAACCTTAATAATTCGGCTTTGCATCAAACACGAAATGGGCTTTTTGATATAAAAAGGTTTGGATAAGAGTAATTCTATTCAACCCTTTATAACCATTATCCCCATTAATAATACTTTTTCTTTTAACAAATTTATCCTTGATTAAAATTACAAAAAAGTGCAAACCAAAATCTTCAGTGCCACTAGATTGTATCTTTAACTTCATCAACTATAGATCTAGTTTATCTAGTACATACATGATTAAAATTATAACGTGACAAAGCTTGGTTAACAAGGTTGTGCATTCAGACCCAATCTCCTCTCGTTTTTGCTACGCAAGCAAGTAATGGGTACCAAAAATCCTCTGTAGCTCCAGTAAGAGGGGACAGGGACACCAAAGAGGAGGGTTAGTGTTTGCTGGAGACTGATTTCTTTCTTTCTTTCTTTCTTTTTAACTTCAACTTTAAAATTCAAATAAATTACTAAGCTAAACTAAGAATCAATTAGGTTAAGATTCAGAATATTAAAGAAGAAATTATTATTTTGAAAATTTAAGATAAAAGGATAATATGAAAATCAACTGGGGTTAAAGGAGAAAAAATTAGTGAATTAAAATTTACAGCGGGACAAATTTAGAAATAAGTGTTAAAGAGTTAAAAAATGAGAGTTAAATAGATCAACTTTTTGGATATTTATATTTGATTGGGCTTTATATTTCCGGGGCTTTTAATGTTCAAGTCGACTTTAGTGATCATCATATGCATCAATTGAAAAAAAGAAATTCACGGCATTAATTTTAATTAAATTAAGCCAGTAAGATATTTTTAGTTCGAAGATTTTTTGGAATATGAATAAACATACTTATCATTATCTTACAATGAATCTTGCAAATATAACAAAAGAAGTTTGGCTTGTATCTTGGAAAACTTTTGGCCACAATCGATGAAGATGATCTGTAGAAAGAAAAAATTGTTGAATTCATGTTTGTCAATGACATGACCTAACCCAATTATCACTATTCATGGGATAACAGGCTCCTATAAATCATGATAATTAAGAAGAGTCTAATAAAAATCAATTTAAATTCACCATAAAATTTAAGTTTTATTGCAATATCTAAAATTACTTAAACACATTTTCGGCAGAGTTTCTTTTGTTTTTCAATTAAGTCACAGCCTGAAAACTTGTTCAAAACACTTCCAATATTCATCATATCAAAGCCACTATTTAGGAAACTCTTGTTTCAACTCAATACAACCCCAAAACATATTTTAGTGATATAATTCAGTTTAATAGAGCTTCTAGAAAATAACAGTATTTGTATGTGAACAAAAAGCCAATTATAGCTACAATTGTGTGGCCACTTCTGTGTAACAGTAGATGCTCAGCACCAAATCCAACAACCTACGTGGGAGAAAGTATAATAAAATAGGAAAAGAGGTGAGCAAACGACCTAGTGAGTGAATTATTTTTAGCAAATTCATAAATATTTTTAGATCATATAAAAACAATAACAAATTTCAAGAATATTTTATGTACCATAAACTTAATCAATAAATGACTTTTGTAAATTAAAATGTCTTAACAATCAAAATAATAACAACTTAACTTCAATAAAAATTTCATATTTCAGGAAATCAGGATATCACAAATAAATCTGTATTAAATAAGTATCCACAGGGAATCTGTCATACCTGGTGCGCAGAGGCAGAGGGAAAAAAAATCCCATATCACATATCTTATCATCATTTTGCTAACATACTTATCACCCAACCAATATCACATATATGGTGATATCATCATACGCATGCATATTGTCAATCCATAGCACATATATCACATCATCATATACATGCGTATGGCCAATTACCAAGGGGATGGGTACTTATAAGGTGATTCTTTTTCCTCTAAATAATTTATTTAATTAAATTTAGTAATAACTTAAAATTTTCAACATCATGTAATTTCCAAAAATTTTTGAGTTTTATTCAAAAATTAATAAATCATATAATTTCTCATAAATTCACCATTTTTCACGATTTTTGAAATTGATTCTAAATTTAGTAAATCAAATAATTCCCCAAAAATCACTAATTTCTAGCATGCTTAAAAAATCACAATTTCCAATATACTATTGATAAAAAATAAAATAAATGAAATTTTATTCTCCTTAATTATACATATCTACATAAAAATAATTTGTATTCCCTAAAATCATCAATGATTTAAATTTTTCATACTGAAACATAAAACACATATATATAAAGAATTTACTATAAAATAAATAAATTTTAATAAAATTTTTACTCATGAAAAATTGAGAACTATTCTTGATGATCTTCAAATTGATCTTCCACTGGATTTTTCCTATTATATAAATCAAATACTTTTCCTTTAGAAAACTTAATTTAAATAAAATTAAATAAAACCACAAGGCATAATCTAAAAATATAAAAACTGCCTAAATTTTATTTCTTTTCCTCTTACTTCCTCTTTTCTTCTTTTTGATTTTCCATTTCTCCTCCAAATTTTCTTTCTTTAGTAAACATTAACAAGCTACTGCTTGCTTCTTAACTTCCAATGCTCCCCCCCACCCCCCTCCCTCTCTCTCTCTCCCCTAAGTTCTCTTTCTTCTCCCTGGAACCCCAATGAACGTATATAACTACCTAAGATAAAAGGAGAGTAATGCTACTATTATAAACTACTTATACAAACTCACTCATACAAACTGATATAATATAATATAATCTGATAAATACATATAGTGATTTGATAAATACATGCTAATAATAAATGACATTAATTACGATGGGTAATGTGGTGATCATATAGGGATGTCACATTAGTTTATAAAAGCGAGTTTGTATAAATAGTTTATAATAGTAGTATTACTCATAAAAGAAATATCAAACTATATATTAATTTCTTTCCCTTATCCTAATCTTTGCAAGCCGTGTAGTACAAGCTTAAGAGAAATTCTACATCATCTCATTTTTTTCCACGAGGCAAAGTCTTCCTACCTTTAATGCCTTGACCACCACTTCCTTTGCTTTTAAGCTTTTGAAGAAAAATGTCATTCCCTCCCTAAATCTCACGGTTTTGGTCTCTTTCTCCCAATTTAGATTATTCTTCTCATGTAAACTCAAAAGAATAAACATCAAACCTTTGTAATTTTATAGTAATGACTTTGAAAGGCAACATTTAATGGCCTTGACTCCTACCTAAACTTAAGCCATGTAAATCACTCTTCTTTTTGTAAGCATGTGTATCTATATACTTGAAATAAAAATAAGAACCAACTTATAATATTATTCCCAAGGGAAAAAAGTAGTTGGAGCAATAGTGCTCATGTCCACCACTTTCATGCTTTCTATAAAATTAAAAAAAAAAAAATCTCATTTCCATAAACCAATTCATCTAGCCTCAAATTACAATTTAGTAAATTAGTTTTATAATGATTCAATTTATATCCCAAATCATTGAATTGGGTGGGATTCAAAATCTAATAAGTGTGTACGTGACATGTTGAGCCTAAGTAAATCAATCCAACTTAAATTAAGGAAATTAGCCCAATATAAAATAAATTCATAGTCATTACTGTCAAAGTACCATGTAAAGTAAACTGAGTAATGAAAGGTAAAAACAAGTGGATAACATGACATATTTTAAAATTTATTTTTAAATTGTGGTAGTAATTTTGTCGTTTTTTTAGTATTAGATATTTTGATTCCCAAAACATAAATCAGTCTTGAGGTTTCTTCTTCAAAATTCAAGGATGATTAATCATGATTTTGAAACATCATGTTTTGCCATATTTTCTGGCCTAGGGTTTCAGATTGAAACAAGAGTCAAGACTGCTCGTTTCGTAGACATTTAATTACAACTTCTCGATTTATTTATGGGTTAGATTATTTAAATTTTTAATTATTTTTGTTTACAACAATCCTTAATCAATGGTAATGTGTTAGATGTCAATTTTTTTAAATACTAAACTTTAAAATTGTTAAATTATTAATTTTTTGACGATAAAATTTGAACTTATTTTTTGATTCTTTTCTTTTTCCTCTTTGGCAATCTGTTGGATGTCAAATTTTGTTGATGGAGAGACTTTGCATCAACCAGATTTGTATATATCTCTTTGCTTCAAAAATTTGGTTCATGCGGCCATAATGAACATCTCTCAATGAGAACTGATTAAAGAAGAAAAATATTGTTTAAAAAGATTATCACGAATTTAATTTATAAATGTGAAACCAAAAATGTGCTTATTTCTCTCCGCTTCAAAGCATTGAATCTGGGTAATGCCACTACCATTAACGTCTATCAATAAGTACTTACTGGAGAAGAACAACATAGAGTTTAAGGAAAAAAAGTTCAAAAACAAAGAAAAAATTTATTTTATTTAACTGTAAATTAATGTAAATGTTAATAGACAAGCAAACTAGTACTTATGACTAATGGAATAATTCTATAAAGAATGAAAGGGCGAATGACTACTGGAATTTGTAAGGAGGAGTGAAAAAAGAAGTGAGGCCGTGAGAGTTTAAATAACAAAAGTGAGTAAAATGGATAATACTAAAATTCAAAAATATGGCTAGTTCAACTCATACTGTTTTTATAATAAAACAATTATAAATTAAATTTTAATCTAATGATCTTCATGAAATTCTTAACACACAAATAGTTGGAATTAGCCAATCGAATTGCACTCTCACAACCAATTATCAAGTTAAACAAAGTTATTCGCAAATTAAAACAAACATTAAACTTTAATATCAAAAGCTTAAAAAATGAAATACTTTGTTAGTACATGAAATCAATCAAACATACAAAATTTTAATATAAATTTAAAATGATTAGCATGATCAAATATAAACTTATACAAATTCAAAAATATAAATTTGTTAATGGAAGTTGAAATAAAGATTTAGAAGCTGGATTGATTAATTATACGAAGAATAATGGAAGTTGATTTCATTCTTTTTGAAAGAGAAATGAGGAAAGCTATAGAAAAAAAAATGATGGGAAATGTGTTGTTTCAAATGTTTGTAGATAGATAATTTCTTTTTTCTTTTTTTTTTTTTAAATTCTGACGGCTCTTTCATACTTTTTTAAAAGAAATCTTTTGTAACTTGGTTTACCTTTAAAACTTAAATGCATTACAAGCAAAAAGGTCTTTTGCATCAGGTGTGTGAAGTATTTTGGCTCAACTTTTATTGTATAGACTAGAAAAGTGGCACAGGATCATAGCTGGATCCATGCAAAGGTGCTAATTCTGGGTCTGGAAACGCATTCATGAGGTAGAGAGTTCGCGTAGGAGCGCGATGACTATTGCATAGGACTGCAACTCTGTTTTTCCTAGTCTAAACAGGATTCTTGGCACGCAAGTTATTGGCCCATAGGCCTTGGAATGTAAATGGGGGACGTGTTTCTAGTGTAAAAACATATCGGAGAGATCAGGGGGAAGAGAGTTAAGGTTTAGAGAGATCAGGGGTTTTTTGGGAAGAAAGTAATCCAATTTCTTCTACTTGTCCCTGTAAACACTCTTATAATATCTTGTTTTTCACCATAGCGGATTGCTCATCACCAGCAATTGGACGTAGGATTACGTTTATGGTCTGAACCAATATAAATCTTTGCGTCTTTATGTTTTTTTTTCTTTGTCCTGCTCTACTTGGGTGTGTACTTGAAACTCTTAGTTTAATTCCACATTAAGATACTTGTGAGTGTGTGTGCCTCTCTTCTTCACAAGAGGGTGGTTTATCAAAGTGAAAGACAAGGTTGCAGCCCTACCAAGCGAACGCAAGTAAAAGGGGTCGTAGATTTTTTGAGGCTGAAGGATTGGCTTTTGCATCAAGGCCATAGTCTTTTGTGTCGACATACCTCTTAACTCCAAAGGTTTTTGCGTCAACCATTTGCGTCGGCAACTTTACTAACACAAAAGACAACCTTTCTTTTTCAAATATTTTAATTAAATTACTATTTTATCCCTAATTTTAAATTCATTAAAACTATAGTTTCAGCCCGATTTTGAATGGACAAAAAATTGCATTTCACCTCTGATTTTGAATTAACAAAAATTACATTTTACCCCTGATTTTTAAGTGATGAAAAATTTATTTTACCCTTGATTTTTAAAATTATGAAAAAAATATATAATTTTAGCCCCAATTTTAAATTGACAGAAACTTACTATTTCATTCCTATATTTTGAATTTATGAAAAGCTATAATATTACTGACAAAACTTAACACATAAAACCATGTGTAGAAGATAACTCTTGATTTATCCATGGAAAAGTTTGAATTTGTGATGAATATTTTATTTATCAATCTATATTAATGCTAATGCTTCAAAAATAAACAACATTTATTCAAGAAATTTCATTAATCTATCCTTAGTTTTCTTAAGGGGAAAAAAAACAAATAAAAACTTTTTTTCTGTAGCAAAATCTCATTACAATTGAAAAATCCATCTCACCTAGTGAGATAATTAGAACCTTCCTTCTTTGACACCAAACATTGATCAATCCGAGAAGTGATTCGCCTGCGAACTACGCCATTAGATTTATGTGAGAGCTTTTGCGGGTTGTTGATGAACACTTAAATATGTATGTTTAATAAGAGCTTAGTTCATCATATTGCATTAATAGTGTCATTAAATTCCTCAACTTAAGCATATTTATAGTCTTTGCATCTTTGGAATTAACTTCCTCTTAATTTTGGTTTTGTTACAGGTTCGGTAAAATAGGCATAACTCTCTATTTGTATATCAAAATGGTGCAAATCTTAATGTTTTGGAAAGCTAATTAAATTATCTACAAGATTGTATTTCACAAGCATCATCAAATTCAGGCTCTTAATAGACCAAAAATGGGCTTGAAGTGAACCCATCTGCAGATTCGGCCCAGCCTAACCATGCCTCAGTATTTTGACCATATCTCTCAGAATACGTATCCAAATCATATGAATCAAGATGTTCTAGAAATCTGAGAGAGATATCTATGACTTTCATGAAGACATGTGATTAAAATTCTCAAAAATTCAATGTCAAAATCAGTGGTCAAAGTCGGTTCACCTAATTATCTCAATTGTCAAAGTTGGTGCATCTAATATTTGACAATTATTCCTTTATAATTTGACAAGTTTGCCTCTGAATGTATCTATAAATAGAGTTGCCTTGTGACCCATTGGGGACATCTTGGCCTTAGCTGGGATCTTGTATTGTGTATCTCTTGTTATTCTCTCTTGTGTCTTGTTAATGAATTTCCTTTTTCTTGTAATTAGTTTTCTTTCTCTTATAATATCTTTCTAATTTCTCTCTTGCTAAGGTGAAAGGGTGAAACCCTTGATATGAGAGTAAGGATTCTCTAACCCTTAATGTGTGCTTAATAATCATAATCTTATGTTCTTTATATGATTTATATTTATTTTCTTAGTCAATCTTGACACCACTCGTAAAGTGGAGGTCTTGATCCATTGTAGACAATCCTTGGCACATCAAATGCTTGGATCCTTTCTAGATGTCATATGGTTCTTCCTTACCGACATGAATCTAGTTAGGAACCTTGATTTGTTGTAGACATATAGAGATTGGCACGTTGGATGCTTGAACCCATTTACAAGAAGTGGTATAAATATTGGTAACGAAGCAAATATAATTCATATAACTAAAACGGGTTGTTTATCCTTATTTGAAATATCAAGGGCGGATCCCCTAACCTTAGCTTTCATTGTTATTGTGTTAATTTCTCTTATGTTATTATCATTTATTATTTATGAACTTGCTCTTTTCTTATATTTATTGATATTATCTTGCCATCTCCTTGAATCATCCATATCATATTTGCTTACTTATAGTTTGTAGCGCTAAAATTCCCTTCCTCGTGGATCAACCCCGGACTCACCGGGTTTATTACTTCGACACTCCTATACTTGGGATATAATCCTTTTTCGGATGTGTCAAGTTTTTGGCGCCGTTACGGGGGAAGGTAAAAATTGGCGTGCAAAATTGTAAGTATTCTCTTCTCTCATTTTAGATCTTAATTTTTTACTTTGTTGTGTGTTCATCTTTTCTTCTCTTTTCTTCTCTCTTTCTTGCATGAAAATTTGGTCACCAACATCTAGTGATAGACTTGTTAGAAAAACATCATCTTCCTTAGAAAACATGGCCGACAATCTAGTGGAAAGGTTCACGGATGAAGGGGACAACCGTTCCCAACAAAATGATCAAAACCAACGAAGAACCCTCAAAGATTACGTGAATCCGGTAAGGACTAGTGCACCATCTTGTGTAGTTTCTCCACAAAATTTAATCCATTTCAATTTCAAGCCAAGTTTTGTTCAACTTCTACCCACCTTTCATGGCCTTGATGTGGAGAACCCATATTCACGCTTAAAACTGTTTGAAGAGGTATGTAATTCCTACACTGACCCAAATTGTAGTATAAACACCATTAGATTAAAGCTTTTTCCTTTTTCTTTAAAAGATAAAGCTAGAACATGGCTACAAAATTTGAGGTCGAATTCCATCAGTTCATGGATGAGATGAAACAACAATTTTTGAAAAAAATTTTTCCTACCCATAGAACAAATTCTCTTAAAAGACAAATTTCTGATTTCTCTAAAAAACAAGGGAAACCCTTTACCAATGTTGGGATAGGTATAAAGAACTACTTAATACCTGTCCTCACCATGGGTTTGAAACTTGGAGAATAGTTGCACATTTCTATGAAGGGTTAACACCTCAAGATAGGCAACTAGTGGAATTAATGTGTAATGGAGAATTTAAAGAAAAAGACCCTGAGAAAGCACTTGACTACATAGATTCCTTGGTAGAAAAGGCACAAAATTGGGACACTGCTGGCACCTATGAGGTACCAAGCAAGGCCCCAACCTCGACATCCAATAGAGGCATTTACAACCTTAGGAAGACCATGACCTTCAAGCTAAATATGCATCCCTAGCTAGAAAAGTCGAGGCTTTAGAAATGAAAAAGAATGGTCAATTGAATTCTATTCAAGAAAATGTCTGTAACATTTGTAATGACAATGACCATTCTACTGATGATTGCCCAACTTTGCTTGCCTTTAGGGAATGTTTCCATGAGCAAGCCAATGCCTTGAACACTTTCAAAAGGCCAAATCACAACCCATACTCTCAAACCTATAATCCTGGTTGGAGAAATCATCCAAATTTTAGTTGGAAAAATGATAATCATGCACAATCTTCACAAGTCCCCTTTCAAACACAACAAAATTTTCAAAATTCTCATGATCATGCATATGCTCCTCCTCCTAGGAATGACTTTGAAGAAACATTGCATTCATTCATTACAAAGCAAGAGACTTTCAATAGTCAAACTGCACAAACATTAGCAAATTTGTCAGAAACTCTTGCAAAATTTGCATCTACATTTAGCATCCAAGAGAAGGGAAAATTTCCTTCTCAAACATTGCAAAACCCCAAAGATCAATCTAACTCAAATGTAGGGAGTTCAAATAACCATTATTTTGACCAAGCCAAGTCAGTCATGACCCTTCGCAATGGTAAGATTGTTGAAAAACATATTCCTAACCCTTGTAAGAAAGAAGAAGAATCAATCTCTAAAGGGCAGGAAGAGGTTGCCAAACCAACACCTCGCGAAGAGAAAACCAAATCCTCATATGTGCCTCCATTTCCTCAAGCATTAGCTACACAAAAGAAGCCAACTCACAATTCTGAAATCTTTAAAATTTTCAAACAGGTAAAGGTCAACATTCCCTTGCTTGATGTGATGAAACAGGTACCTTTTTATGCAAAATTTTTGAAAGACTTATGCACTGTAAAAAGGAAATTGAATGTGAAAAGGAAGGCCTTTCTAGCCGAGCAAGTAAGTGCTATTCTTCAAAACAATAATACACTGAAATATAAGGATCCAGGTTGTCCTACAATTTCATGTGTTATTGGAGACCATAAAATTGAACAAGCTTTACTTGATCTTGGTGCTAGTGTGAATTTGCTTCCATATTCGGTTTTTCAGAAACTCAATCTAGGTGAGTTAAAACTGACTTCTGTGACTCTTTTGCTTGCTGATAGATCGATCAAAGTACCAAGAGGAATAGTAAAAGATGTGTTAGTTCAAGTCGATAAATTCATTTATCCAGTGGATTTTATCGTCTTGGACACACAACCAGTGGAAGTATGTAATTCAATTCCTGTCATTTTAGGGCGTCCATTTCTAGCTACTTCTAATGCTTTGATTAATTGTAGGAATGGAGTCATGAAGTTATCATTTGGGAACATGATATTGGAACTTAATGTTTTTAATATGTGCAAACAACCAAATGAAGAAGAAGATGAAATTGATGAGGCCAATGTGATTGAATCTATTATGGAAGATCACATCCAAAAAGGGAGTTCTTCCGACCCTTTGGAAACTTGTTTGGTGAATTCATTAGAATTAAGTATGGAACTACAGTCTGATCTTTCTGATATATGTTCTTTATTGGATTGTGCACAGGTGATGGAAAAATGCTCAAAACCAATATTCGAAGAATTGGGGCAAATGAATGAAAGCAAGGAAGAGGAAGCTCCCAAGTTAGAATTGAAGCCCTTACCTGAAGGACTGAAATATGCATATCTTGGGGAGAATCAAACATATCCGGTGGTAATTTCTTCATCCCTCACATGCGAGCAACAAGGTAAGTTGATAGAAGTGCTTAAAAGGCATAAAAATGCAATTGGGTGGACTTTTAAAGATATAAAAGGCATTAACCCCTTAATTTGCACACATAGAATACATTTAGAGGAAAATGCCAAAACATCTCAACAACCTCAAAGGAGATTAAATCCACACATGAAAGAGGTCACTAGGGTTGAAGTTCTCAAACTACTTGATATGGAAATTATCTATCCTATTTCTGATAGTAAGTGGGTAATCCCTACACAAGTAGTACCTAAAAAATCTGGAATTACAGTTGTTAAAAATGAAAAGGGGGAATCATTGCCAACTCATGTCTCTCTAGTTGGAGGATGTGCATTGATTATAGAAAATTAAATGCTGTCCCTAGAAAAGACCATTTTCCCTTACCTTTCCTTGACCAAATTCTTGAAAGAGTAGTAGGAAACCCCTACTGCTGCTTTCTTGATGGATACTCAGGCTATTATCAAATTCCCATTGCACTCGAAGACTAAGAAAAGACCACATTCATGTGCCCCTTCGGCACTTTTGCATTTAGGAGAATGCCTTTTGGACTTTGTAATGCCCCAGCTACTTTTCAAAGATGCATGTTAAACATTTTCAGTGATATGGTTGAGCATTGTTTAGAGGTTTTTATGGATGATTTAACTGTCTTTGGAAACTATTTTGACAATTGTCTTGAAAACTTAGAAAAAGTCCTAAAAAGGTGTGTAGAAAAAGGTCTTATTTTGAATTGAGAAAAATGTCATTATATGGTCACTTCAGGAATTGTCTTAGGTCATGTAGTGTCTTCTAAAGGAATTGAAGTTGACAAAGCAAAAGTGAAATTAATTTCCTATTTGCCTCCACCAAAAACAGTTAAAGAGGTTTGTTCATTCTTAGGGCATGCTGGATTTTATAGGAGGTTCATAAGAAATTTCAGTGCTAGATCTAAACCTCTTTGTAACCTCTTAATAAAAGATACTTCCTTTGAATGGACTCAAGAATGTCAAAATGCCTTTGATACACTAATTGGGCTTTTAACAACTGCTCCAATTATGCAATCTTCTGATTGGTCCTTGCCTTTTGAATTGATGTGTGATGTAAGCGACTATGCAGTTGGTGCTGTCTTATGACAAAGAAAAGAAGGTAAGCCTTATGTGATATACTATGCAAGTAGGACTTTAAATGATGCACAAATGAATTACACAACAACTGAAAAAGAACTACTTGTAGTAGTATTTGCATTGGATAAATTTCGATCTTATTTAATTGGCTCTCCAACAATTGTTTACACTGACCATGCAGCTGTTAGATATTTAATGTCTAAACAGGATGCAAAACCTAGATTGATACGGTGGATCTTATTGCTCCAAGAATTCAACATCACAATAAAGGATAAGAAAGGAGCTGAAAATGTCGTTACTGATCATCTTTCAAGACTAACAACAGAGACATTAATTGAAACTTCACCTATCAATGATTCTTTTCCTGATGAATTTTTATTTTCCGTTGCTACTGTACCTTGGTTTGCTAACATTGTAAATTTTCTTGCAACAGGAAAAATGCCACCTCATTGGAATGCTCAAGACAAAAGAAAATTTTTAATTGAGGTGAAAAATTTTTATTGGGATGACCCATATCTGTTCAAATATTATCCAGACCAAATAATAAGAAGATGCATACCCGACAATGAGGTAAGTAGTGTCATTAACTTTTGTCATTCTGAAGCATGTGGACATTTTTCATCTAGAAAAACAACTGCTAAAATCTTGCAATGTGGATTTTATTGGCCCACTTTATTTAAAGATGCACATGCATTTTGCAAAACGTGTGAAAATTGTCAAAAATTGGGATCTATTTCAAAAAGAAACATGATGCCGTTGAATCCCATTCTTGTCGTTGAAATCTTTGACTGTTGGGGTATTGATTTTATGGGACCCTTTCCACCGTCATTTGTTTTGTGTACATCCTTGTTGCAGTAGACTATGTTTCAAAATGGGTCGAGGCAATTCCATGTCGAAACAATGATCACAAAACAGTTGTCAAATTCTTGAAGGAGAATATCTTGAGTAGATTTGGAATTCCTCGAGCCATTATTAGTGATGGGGTACACATTTTTGTAATAAACCATTTGAAACCTTAATGAAGAAATATGGAATAACCCATAAAATTTCTACACCTTATCACACACAAACAAGTGGACAAGTTGAATTAGCTAATAGGGAGATAAAACAGATCTTAGAAAAAACGGTTAACCCAAATCGTAAAGATTGGTCTTTAAGACTTAGTGATGCACTTTGGGCTTACCGAACTACTTTTAAAACATCATTGGGAATGTCTCCTTATAGACTAGTTTATGGAAAACCTTGTCACTTGCCTGTGGAAATTGAGCATAAAGCTTATTGGGCCATTAAAACATTCAACACAAATTTAAATGATGCTTGCAAGTTACGTAAACTCCAACTGAGTGAACTTGAAGAAATCAGGAATGAGGCTAATGAAAATTCTAAAATATACAAAGAAAAAATGAAGGTTTTTCATGACAAATCCATTGTTAGAAAATCTTTTGAACCTTCACAAATAGTTCTTTTGTACGATTCAAGATTGCATTTGTTTCCTGGTAAACTTTGGTCTCGTTGGACTGGGCCTTTCATTGTTAAAAATGTTTTCCCTCATGGAGCAGTTGAAATCGAGAACCCAAAGAATGGTAATGTGTTTAAAGTTAATGGACAACGGTTAAAACCATTCTTTGAAAATTTTGATCAAAATGAAGAGTCCATTACTTTAGTCGATCCTTTTTAAGGATTGATCTTTCCCGGTCAAGTAGCGGATACAGTACTTCGTGAATTTTAAAGTCGGTTTTTCAGTTCCCTAAAAACTGTTGCTCACCTTGCATTCATTTTCCTTTATTTTCTCGTATTTTCACATGGACACCATTCTCTCAAATCTGCACAAACATTTTCCCTTTCTTCCTCCAAATGATTTGCTTAAAATTTACAAAGCTTGCGCAGAAAGAGTAAGGATGTTGATGCGTAAGGGTGTGTCTGTCGAAGTAAGATGGTTAATTGAAGCCAATGTTCGATTTTCTTATGAATTTTCAGATAATCTTGTTTCTCACATGCCAGGTATGGGAAAAAGCTCTTACGCCAAAAAACGAAGAGCGAAAAGGTTACAAGTTTGTCCCAAATGTGCAAGATGGACTTGTAACCAGTGTTGCCGCTCCTTGGGATATTTGTCTAATAATCGAGAGGATAAACTACAGTTCATCAAGAATGGACTGAGTATGGAGTCTTTGGATGATATCTGAATGACTCTTGAGACGCATTCTTGCGGACTTGTGCAGCGTAAAATTTTTAATTTGTGGACACAATTACGAGATAAGCAGGAACGCTATAGTCTTGGGAATCTGACTCAAAACGACCCTGTTTGTTAGTTTATAAGAAAACTGGATGGGAAGCATATCCCCAACTCATAGAAGGTGTTTAAGCCGTTTCTGGACGTAAAACCAGAGGAAGATGTGAGCCACAGTCACAACTACCTGTACATATGCATGTGTGCCATTATTTTTTATTTTTAATGTCTCATAGCTGTCATTTTTGAATTTGTATCTTTTGTTTGACTTATGATGCCTCATTTTATCATCTTTTTTTGAGTTTTTATGCATTATTGTCGACTTTTTCAACAAACAACCGAGTTACCTATATAGATGTAATCATTAGCATACCTTTTTGCACTCCATAAATACCACATCTCTTGTTCTCTTCTTCACACATAGTTAGAGAGTTGTATAAACATGGAGGGAACTTCAAAACGTCGAATCTAAAAGATATGTGTATTCTGTGGATCTCGACCGGGTAAAAGTGAAGAGTTTGTCAAGGCAGCAAATTATCTTGGTAGACTACTGGCTGAAAGAAAGAGTCATGTGGTTTATAAGGGAGGTAGCCTCGGGTTAATGGGTTGTGTGTCAAGAGCTGCACGTGTAGGAGGTAGTCAAGTTTTAGGAGTTAAAAAAGCTTTGACTATAGAAAGCATTGTTGGAAAAACGATTGGGCATGAGTTACAAGTCTCCTCCATGCATGAACGCATGGCACATATGCTCATCAATTCAGATGCTTTTATTGCTTTACCAGGTGGCTTTGGTACTCTCGAAGAAATTTTTCAAATTGCCTCTTAGGCCCAACTAAATCTCTATAAAAAACCTATAGGTTTGTTGAATGTTAACAATTTCTTTGATCCTTTAATAAGTTTTGTTGATGCAGCTGTGGAACAAAATTTTATCCCCCATTTGGCGAGACAGATCCTTGTTTCTGCTACTTCTGCTGGTGAATTACTTGACAAATTACAATCAGTTGAGTATAAACCTGACCCAGCTAGTACTCAAATTAATTGGTCAGGAGGGCAAAACAAAAAATGCAAATTGGATCTGAATCTCCGTTTGTAATTTTTTTTCTTTTCCTGTCTTTTATTTTTAGCATTTTATAAGTCTTTCAGGTCATCCCTCTTGAATAATAGAAGCTTCAGGTAATGTCTCCTATACTTTATCTCTCTACATTTAAACATTGAGGATAATGTTTCATTTGGTTGGGGGGAAAGGATATTAGACATGAGTATGTTTTGAATTTTCTTTTTCTTGAAAAAAAAAGCGAGTTAGTAATTAGATTCAGAGTGCGGCGTAAGGAGTTCAAATCCTCTTGAGACGCATTCTGGGTCAGGAATGGTAGAGTAAGGAGGACCAGTTTGAACTTTTGAAACCCATTCTAACCAATTTGTCATTTTATTTTGATTTTGTGAACTCATTTTAGCTAACTTGATATTATTTAGTCTTGATTTTTGAATTTTATAACAAGGAGGTCTTATTCATTTCACTTTGAATTATTCAAATCTATGAACTCTCACAACATTATCATTTAATAAACTGTGTGCTTATGTATTTGTTAAGCAAGTATTCATGAACCTTTCTTCACACACACACATACCTTGATGCATGATTGTGGGTGGCAAAATGAAATGTTGCAATATTTGAGTTCTTTTATTTTGTTTAGGATAACAACAAAAGGAAGGGGAAAGTAAAAAAAAAAAATGAAAGCAAAAAAAAAGAGGTAAAAAAAAAGAGAGCAATTGTGGATAAGTTTGGTCTCGTAGCCTCCTTAATTCGAGCAATTAAGCCCGAGGGGTGTCTCAACACCTAATACCCTAAGACCAACTGGTTTGGGAGCTATTGGCCCAAAGCTTGCTACATGGATTAAGGAGAAAGCTCAATGGGATTGAACATTGCACTATCCACAAGTTTCTAAGCAAAAATAAAGCATCGACAACCCGAGTCGTTAAGCTCGAAAGAGTGTCTTAACACCTAATGCCCTAAGGCCAACTAGTCTGGGAGTCATTAGCCTAAGGCTCGCTACATGGGTTAAAGATGCATTCTTTCATCAATATATATATATATATATATAAAATAAATGAATGCCCCCTGCCTACAGTTGTTAGCCTTAACAAATATTAGAACCGATATGGCTTCTTTCTAATAAGCCCCATAGTCATGTATCGACTGGGCACAAAAAGAAGGTTTATTGAAATCTTGACTGAAGAGAACATGAGTCATTAAAAAAAAAAATCGGTTGAGAGTTTGTTTATTTGGATAAAATCAAGGAGAGTGCAATAATGACCACCTTGGATGTAAAATTCTATAAATCACTTCTAAATAATAACGCTTTAATTGCTAGGGACTAGCAATAAGCTAGTTGGGGGGTGTGATGAACACTTAAATATGTATATTTAATAAGAGCTTAGCTCATCATATTGCATTAATAGTGTCATTAAATTCCTCAACTTAAGCATATTTGTAGTCTTTGCATCTTTGGAATTAACTTTCTCTTAATTTTGGTTTTGTTATAGGTTTGGTAAAATAGGCATAACTCTCAATTTATAGGTCAAAATGATACAAAGCTTAATGTTTTGGAAAGCTAATTAAATTATCTACAAGATTGTATTTCACAAGAATCATCAAATTCGAGCTCTTAGTGGACCAAAAATGGGCTTGAAGTGAACCTATCTGTAGATTCGGCCCAGCCTGACCATGCCTCAGTATTTTGACCATATCTCTCAGAATACGTATCCAAATTGTATGAATCAAGATGTTCTAGAAATATGAGAGAGATATCTACGACTTTCATGAAGACATATGATTAAAATTCTCAAAAATTCAATATCAAAATCAGTGGTCAAAGTTGGTTCACCTAATTACCTCAATTGTCAAAGTTGGTGCATCTAATATTTGACAATTATTCCTTTGTAATTTTATAAGTTTGCCCCTGAATGTATCTATAAATAGAGGTGCCTTGTGACCCATTGGGAGCATCTTAGCCTTAGCTGGGATCTTGTATTGTGTATCTCTTGTTATTCTCTCTTGTGTGTTATTAATGAATTTCCTTTTTCTTGTAATTAGTTTTCTTTCTCTATAATGTCTTTCTAATTTCTCTCTTGCTAAGGTGAAAGGGTGAAACCCTTGATATGAGAGTAAGGATTCTCTAACCCTTAATGTGTGCTTAATAATCATAATCTTATGTTGTTTATATGATTTATATTTATTTTCTTAGTCAATCTTGACACCATTCGTAAAGTGGAGGTCTTGATCCATTATAGACAATCCTTGGCACATCAAATGCTTGGATCCTTTCTAGATGTCGTATGCTTCTTCATTATCGACATAAATCTAGTTAGGAACCTTGATTTGTTGTAGACATATGGAGATTGGCACATTGGATGCTTGAACTCATTTACAAGAACTGGTATAAATATTGGTAACGAAGCAAATATAATTCATATAACTAAAACGGGTTATTTATCCTTATTTGAAATATCAATGGCGGATCCCCTAACCTTAGCTTTCATTATTATTGTATTAATTTCTCTTATGTTATTATCATTTATTGTTTATGAACTTGCTCTTTTCTTATATTTGTTGATATTATCTTTTCATCTCCTTGAATCATCCATATCATATTTGCTTACTTATAGTTTGTAGCGCTAAAATTTCCTTCCTCGTGGATCGACCCCGGACTCACCGAGTTTATTACTTCGACACTCCTATACTTGGGAGACAATCCTTTTTCGGATGTGTCAGTTCTTGACTCTCACACATCTGAAGCCTCTTCTTGTTCCCCCACTGTAAAAAGAATTCTGGCTCCATAGAAGTTGACTATTTACAAGCTCTCTGATTCCTCTCTTCCTTCTTCGTATCTGCATCCACAAACCCAAAACAAACCTCAAAATCTAAGCTTTCCTTGCACGAAACATTGAATAATGAAACCCGAAAGCGAAAATTCATGAAGTTGATAAATTAACTTTTTTTTTTCTTGAATTCCTTTAAATAAATTGCTAAGATTATAAATCCTCCATGTAATAATGCTTCAATAACATTGTCCAAGTAAAGCATATGTCGTGGATAGTATTTCTTCCACATATGTGTACTACAAAACAATCCCATGTCTTCTCTATTTCGTTACCTATCAAAGCAAACAAAAAACAAAACAAAACAAAACCCATGGAGTAAAACAAGATTGAAAACCATATTACCACTCTCTGAGACACTGTTGCATTACATCTAACCCTCCATACACACCAACACAACAAACACACTTGCACGCAACAGATTGATCGACAATCAAGAATCACTTAACCATCAAAACCAAAACATAGATCAGTGAAAAAATTGAAGGATAAAAATCAAAAATTTAATTAAAAAATTACAACTTCAGATAAAAAAAAACCATCTTTTAGATTCAACTAACTAACTACACTGTTCATTAAGCATTTTCCAGATCACAAAAGCAAATAAATATATCATTTAAAAGTATAATACCACTTACACTTAACAATCAAGAATTTATATATATTAAGGGATTTGAAAAAACTTACACTTGTCTCTACTTTGCAGACAAAGTCAAAGGAGGTTATGAGCTTATGAAAGTTGAAAAGTAAATAAAAGCAACTTCAGTGTGTATATAGACTCTTGCTGTACTTAAGGAAAAAGAAAAAGAAAACTGAACCTTGATAAGAATATATGCACAAATAAAACAGATCCTTTGTTCAAAAAAATTACAACACTAGTAGGGAATTTGAACTATTCTTCAGTAACAATATTATTTGGATATAATGCAGCAGATCCCACTATTGACCACTTACATTTTGTGTCTCTATGAAGTTGCCTAATTCTAGGTACTATCATGCAAATAATAGCTATTTCTATAACACCCTTAGGCCAATCCCACATCGGCAAGACACGAGGGAGTGCTGGGTATATAAGTGGGAGCATGCCTTGGTATCATAAGGGCCCCTTGGGCTCGAGGACCCGTTTTGGGTGCAGTCTAGTACAGCCTCTGATAGGCCAGTAGCTAGATTGGTGGCTCGAGAACAAAACCGTCTGGCCCAGTGGCCCAAAGCGGACAATATCCCTGGTGGGCCGGCCTGTGATAGTTATGGTATCATAGCAGCCCCGTATGTCCTCTGTGCGATGGTGGGGCAAACAATAGTGAGGAAGCTGAGTCCTAAAAGGAGGGGTGATTGTAACACCCTTAGGCCAATCCTACATCGGTAAGACACGGGGGAGATGTTGGGTCTATAAGTGGGAGCATGCTTTGGTCTCTTGAGGGCCCCTTGGGCTCGACGACGCATTTTGGGTGCAGTTTAGTGCAGTCTGTGTGGCCTAGTGGACCAAAGCGGACAATATCCTCGGTAGGTCGGGCTGTGACAATTAAGTTCACATTCTCATTTCACAAGCTCAAAGTCAAGTCGTCCAGTCATTACAACCACATCACTTAATTGCTATAATACTAACATTTAGCTAAATCACATTACGAACATATCACATAAAGAATAATAACAATTTTATTGTGTCCTCAGAACGGATTTAGCTTACTTACCTGATCAGTTTTGCCTCTTGATTATGATTTGCACCTAGAAATAATCAAATCTCTCATGGATTAGCAACCATTTCAACCAACCAATAACTACGCTAACAATTCACTAGTATACACATATGGGTTGGACAATTATAGCAAGAGGGTACGTACTCCAATTATCACGAAATTTCATGGGACTCAAGAAAACACAAATATAATATGCCATGAATTTTTTGAGTCAAAGTAAGGCCATGTACCCTTTGAAAAACCTTAATTTCATTCACACAGAAAATCAGTCTATGGACCTCTCAACTGAGCAGTGCAACTTTGAAGAATTTTATAAAATTATACAATAATCAATTCTCTACCAATCTTTTCAGTCTAAAACTACACAAATATGAAAGTCATTTAGCCAAAAATCACAACATTCTAAAGAGTTTATGCCAGTCAAAATTATTTTATACAGTTTACTCCATTCTGAAAGTAATAATTTTCAGTTTAAAGTGCCCAACTTTGAAAATTCATATCAATTCATATAGAGCTCCAAATTCATAAAAAATTAAGTCTACCAGGAAACGTGTTTAAGGGTTTTCATACCAAAAATCATGAATTTTTATGACGGTATGGCCCCTCAATTCAAGTTTATTCCCCCTGCTTTGTTTTAAAACAAGGGAAGTTAGAATTTCATTCCAGAACTTCAAAAATTCACCTACTTTGAATTTTTAAGTGATTCAAAATTCCACATAACCCTTGACATGTCTAATTTCAACTATAAAAAATTTAAAACCTGAAGTTGAACCTATAATTTATAGGATTTTTCGGAATAACCCTTATTCAGCAAAGAGACTCTGCAGGAATTTCACTTAAACATGTTTCCTAACTTCCCAAACATCATCCCTTCTCCTTCAATATACCATAACATATATAATATCATGTTTTCACACAAATTTTAGAATGCACATAACACAATCATTCTATAATTTATAACATAATCACATTAATTTCCTGTAAAAATAGTGGAACCATGCAAGGAAATGGGAGGAGACGTTGATTTCTACCTTTAGTTTGTTTCTACCTTTCTTCCTCTTGCTTAATTTGTTGGCAACAATTAAGGAGAAAGAGATGAGGGCTAGTTGCAGGGATAGGATCAAAATGAATACATTTCTCTAGAATTCTCTCTTTTAGACTTATCCAAATATGCAAAATTTCAGCCTAACCCTTTAAGCTTTCAAGTGTTGCTAATTAGCCCTTCCATCTCATTTAATTGCATCTCACTCCATATATGTATACACATAATTCATAATGCTAGTAATACACATTTTACAATATAATTGTAAGTTAAACTTACTTAAAAATTTGGAGTGTCACAACTCTCCCCCTCCTTCAAAGAATTTCGTCCTTGAAATTCGAGATTATTCATTCGAATAATGAGGGGTACTTTGCGTGCATATCTTCCGCTCATTCCCAAATGGCTTCTCCAATGGACTGGTTACTCTAAAGTACTTTCACTAAAGGCATTCTCTTCCTTCGTAGCTCATGTCCCTTATAGTCCACAATTCATATTCACCTTTATTCACATGAGGGATCATTACTCGGTTTTGGTAACTCAGAACTTATCAAATGAGAGGATAAAAAACATATGCACATTGGACAATGAAGGTGGCAGTGTAAGCCAATAAGCTACCTTCCTAATGCTCTTCAGGATTTCATAATGGCCAATGTATCTTAGACTCAACTTTCCTTTCTTGCCCAAATTTTATCATCCCTTTCATTAGAGCAACTTGAGAAAACTTTATCACTTATTTAAAATTTGAATTCTTTCCGTCGGTAATTAGCATAGCTTTTTAGTCTATTCTGGGTTGCTTTCTTCGTTTCTTTCACTTTCTCAATAGCTTCACAAGTATATTAGACAATTTTGGGTCCAAGTATCTGTTTCTTACCAACTTCATTCTGATGGGTGGGAGATCTGTATTTTCTCCCATATAATGTTTCATAAGGCCAAGTCAATGGTAGCTTGATAATTATTATTATAAATAAATTTCACTAAGGCAAGATGTTTCTCCTACTTAACTTTAAAATAAATCATACAAACCTTGAGCCTATTTTCCAGAATTCAAATCATCCACTCCGAGCATCGCTCCATCTGAGAATGAAAGGTTGTGCTAAGGTTTAGTCTAATACCCATAGCTTTATGTAGATTGTTCCAAAATAAGAGGTAGATCTCGGATCCTAATCAAAACATAGATACTAATATCAGTGAAGTTTGACCATCTCATGCATATACCGTTGAGCATATCAGCCTATGGTATAATTAATGCATACAGACAAGGAATGTGCAACTCTAGTCAATCCTATTAATAATTACCCAGATAGCATCATACCTATTATGCATTCTAGGGCTCACAACAAAATCCTTAGTTGTATGCTCTCATTTTCATTCTAGTAATGTTAGTAGCTTAAGCAACCCAGATAACCCTTAATGTTCGGCCTTGACTTGTTGAGAAGTCAAACATTGTTCTCAAAATCTATGGTATCTCCTTCTCTTAATCAATGCCCCATTACTGTAAAAAACACATCCTTGTTTCTTCCTGGAGAAATCTTTCCCCTCACTTTATTTAAATGGATATCATCACACTGTCTCCCTTAATCTTTTCGAAAATATTAGGCTGTACAATCAATGATGCCCAGTTATGGATATTCACTAAGCCGAACAATTTTTATTAGCAAATTTCTTTAAATTTATTGTTATTTGCTTTTATGTGGTGATTAGCACATCCATGTGCCCAGAAGACTTTCGGCATAGTATAGTAGTTACCACATTAGCCTTTCTGGGATGATAATTGGTTACACCATAATAATTTTTAACCAATTCAAGCCATCACCTCCGTCATATATTTTAATTCCTTCTAAGTGAATTAAGCAGGTGAGGCTTTTTTTATTAATATAAATCTTGCTTCTTGCTTATCACAAGTAAGGCCTCTAAATTTAAGTACGGACCTCACTGCTACCAACTTTAAATCCTAGATAGGGTAGTTCTATTCATAGTTCCTCGATTACCAAGATGCATGGTTATAATTTTGCTATTTTGCATTAGGAAACACCCATGTCTATTCCTTAAGGCATCACTGTATATTACCAACCCTTCAGAACTTCAAAGAACGATCAGTATTGGGGTCGTCACAAATCTATTCTTGAGTTCTTGGAAACTCTTTTTTTTTTTTTTTACACTCATTTGACCACCCAAAAGCCACATTATTTCTTTTCAACTATGTCCATGGTGAGGTTATCTTTGTTAAACCCTCAATAAATCATCAATACTTGTCAGCCAAAACCTAGGAGCTCCGAACTTCATTCACATTGGTTGGCCTTGGCCACTTCACAATAACTTCTACCTTACTTGGGTCCCCCATTAAGCCTTTATCTGAAACTACATGACCCGAGAAGGCAAGTTGGTGCCACCAAAATTCACACTTCTTAAACTCGGTATACAGTTACCTTTCTCTTGACGTTTGCATTATTGCCAATAAATACACTTTGTGCTCATTGAAATTCTTAGAATACACTAGATTATCATGATTGAACACAATTACAGTTTATCCAAGAATTCTCTAAAGGTACATGGTTCATAAGGCCCATGAAGGTAGTTGAGGTGTTTGTAAGCCTAAATGACGTCACCAGAAATTTTAAAATGCCTAAACCTTATCCGAAAAATTGTTTCGGGTTTCTTTTTCCTTAATCTTCAACTAATAACATCCAAAATAGAGAATACACACTTAGACTTCATCTTAAGGATACCATACTTTCACACATGGTAAGACTTTTCATTTGACACGTTTCAAAACACGTCATCTTTATGTATTACAGTCGATGACTTATTACATTAACACATGTCTTCACATAACACAGCATTTATATGACTACCATGGAAAAGGAATATGTGTCCTAGGGCATTAGACATGAATCCCCTTTTTACACACAGAAAATCTCATTGTCACACCATAATCAGACCATTACACATTAAAATTCATAAACTTGTGGTCACATTTCAATTCTTATCATTCATATCACATTCACGGCATGTTCATACACATATAGGATTTCATTGTTATCCATGCCATCCTACGCCAACGTTTATAGTAGTTCAATCAATATAACTCATATACACACATAAGCATATAAAATTAAACACATCTCATAATTAAAATTTATCTATAAGTTCATTAACCATGCAATATTTTGGATGCTCAATCCTTCTTTGTGTCAATAACACAGGCTTGAAAACTTATGCACCCTCTTTCTAATAACTTTTAAGCGGGTAAGGTTGGAACAACCCTTACTAGCGAAGACAATTAAGTCCCAAAAATTACATCCGGACTTAGTGGAAGGATAGATCATCAATTATTAACAAATACACATGACATAAAAAGAGTGCATAACACTCGAATCAAAGAGGAAATGAAATGTTACTGTCAATCTTCTACAATCAAAAAAGGGATTACATATATTCTAATGGTCAATAATTCTTTTACATTATGCCACGAGCTGGGAGGTTTGCGCAGCATGCTCGTGCGACACTTAGGCAACCTAACTCCGAAAGTTGCTAAGTAAGCCTTGATGCTAGTCTTCTCGCTCAAGTAGAAGAGAGGATCGTTGAGCCGAAGAGCCTGTAGGCAAAGGAGAGAAGAGATAGAGACAAGTAATGCCAAGCAAAAGAGCTTTGTATTATACTAGAGAGCTTTACAATGCTTTGCTTTGTATTTGTGTGGATTTGTGGATTGTTGTGGATGATTGACAAATGAGCTTGGAGGGGTTTATATAGTGAACAGCCTCTCAAATGAATGGCCTAGATCTAATGCATCTAAGGGTCCTAAATCACTATCTAGAGTAGTATACTAGACTTTACATAAATAGATAAGTACAAAGGAATATTCTTATAATATCCTATCTTGCTAGAGAATTCTAGAAGATGGGTTTGGGCTTGCAATCTTTCTAGAAGCCAGGCCAAGCCTTACACAAAAATGGGTCATTCTAACAAGTAAATTGGGCGGGTCGTAACATCCTCCCCCCACCTAATTTTGCGACGTCCTCGGCTCTCTCTCATCCTTATAGCGTTGGATGTGCTTGCTGAATTGCCACAAGGTGTCTTCACGTTCCTAACTCGCCTCACTGTCCAGAAAGTTTTTCCACCTTACCAAGTATTTCATGTATGGTGGAACTCCTCTCCTTCGTATTACTCGATCTGCAAGGATGTATTCCATGTCCTTATCAAATACGGTGACTACGGCTATGGGTGCTCTTTTGGACTTGCTTTGACTTGGATCTTCCTTGTCCTCATGATAGGGCTTGAGAAAGCTTACATGAAAGACCGGATGGATTTTGAGGTTGGGTGGTAGTCGAACCTTATAGGAGACGTCACCCACTCGTTTGAGAATTGGGAAGGGACCTTCGTATTTTCACACCAACCCTTTGTGCACTTTGCGAAGTGATTTGAATTGTTAGGGTAGGAGCTTGACGAGTACCAAGTCCCCCTCTTGGAATGCGAGGCGCCGTCTCTTCATATCCGCCCACTTTTTCATCCGTTTAGCGGCCTTGTCCAAGCATGCTCTTGTAATATCAGCTTGCTCGTGCCATTCCTTTGCAAGCTTGTAGGCCGCGGGATTCTTTCCTCCATAGCTTGAGGCTATGGCATGTGGAGTTATTGGTTGTTGTCCGGTCAAAATCTCGAAAGGACTCTTACCCGTTGCCTCACTCCTTTGGAGATTATGTGAGAATTAGGCAACGTCTAGCAACTTTGCCTAATCATGTTGATGAGCACTCACATAATGCCTCAAGTATAACTCAAGCAAGGCATTGATGTGCTCGGTATGCCTATCGGTTTGGGGATGGAAGCTTGTAGAAAAGCTCAAGTCGGTCCCCAACATTTTGAAGAGCTCTCCCTAAAAACGACCAGTGAAGCGAGGGTCACGATCACTTACAATATTTTATGGAACTCCCCATAGCTTCACTATGAGTTTGAGGAATGCTTGAGTGGCTTCGTCCGCAGTGCAATCCATAGAGACGGGTATGAAGGTGGCATATTTGCTAAACCGATCAATTACCACCATTTTGGCAAGGCCACGATGAAGTCCATCGAGACGCTTTGCCATAGCCTTTCTGCAATGGGTAGGGGCTCAAGCAACCTCGCTGGACGTTGGTGCTCAACCTTATCTTGTTGGCACATAAGACAAGTCCTTACATAGCCCTTCACGTCTTCCCGCATTTGAGGCCAATAATAAGAATCTTGTAAGAGTGCAAGGGTTTGTGCCATTCTTGGGTGACCAGCCCACTTGGAATCATGGCACTCCTTGATGATCTCATTCTGCAAGTTCCCATGTCTAAGCACAAAGAGACGATTCTCAATTGTGAGGAGTAGGCCTTCATCATGCCAAAAACATCGTGTCTTCCCCTCACTTGCCAATTTTAAGAGGTTCTTGGCTATGGGATCGTGCTCTATGCCTTGTTTGATTCGGTCGATGAGCACACTTTGTGGATAACTTACACTCAAGGTGGCAAGGTCTGCTTTATGACTTAAGGCATCGGCCATAACATCGGCCTTACTCGCTTTGTACTCTAGCGAGTCTTGGAGTTGTTTCTCTAACTCTGCAAGTTTGGGTGGCATGAGGTAAGGCGCCATGGCTGGAGGCTTGGCATCAAGTTCCACCTCGATTTGGTGATTGACTTCCTGTCGTGAAGGCAACTTCTTTGGGAACTCTCGAGGTTTCACATCCTTATATTTCTCAAGGATGGCTTTAATTTTACTTGGCATTGGGTCCTCGGCAATGGCAACATTCTCACCAATGTTTTATTCTCGATTAGTGGTAAGAAAACTTGGATCCATCTTCGTTCCCCTTTTGAACTGTAGTACGGAGAGCGTTTTGCCTTCAACCTTTGCTACGCATTCCGCCTTGACCATGCATACATGATTCCCATCGAGGATGTTGAGGGAGTTAGAAGATGGTATGGGAACGACATGCACTTGGTCCAAGAATTCCATGCCAAGCACTACTTGAAAATCGTCCATGGGGACGATGGAAAAATCAAACTTTTCACTCCATGTGCCTAGTTGTGCCATCGTTGCCTTGGACACTCCCAAAATTGCCGTGGCGGGTGAGTTTACCGCCTTGATGGTGCCTCCTCCATTGACATATTTGAGGCCTAATCGTTTGGCCTTTTCTTTGAAAATTAAATTGTGCGTGGCTCCCGTATCAAGCATTGCATGCACATCCTTGCCATTGATGGTGGCACTCACACATATAAGACCCTTTTGAACATTGGTGGGTCTTTTGAGTGCGCCAATAGTGTAGTGAGAACACATCCCTGCTTGTGGTTCCTCATTTTGTACGCCCTCATGTTAAGCAGCTACGGCGTTGAGGGTCTTCCTCTTGGGGCAATCCCGCACCCGATGAGGACCATCGCAAATGAAGCAAGGACTTTTAGGTTTAGGTGCATCAGACTTACCTTTGTTAGGTGTGTCACGCTTGTCTCCCCCAGATGGTTTACGTGCACCACCTTCTTTTCGAGCATGATCCTTCTTGGTGTTCCGCTCTCCCCTACCTTTTCCTTGGTTGGTCTTCCTTTCCTTGGATTGGGATGTGTAATCTATAAGGGATTCGGCTATGGCTATGGCATCATCAAGATTCTGCAAGCCACACCTTTCAAGCTCAACCCTTGCCCAATCCTTGAGTCCGTCGAGGAAGCAGAAGAGAGAATCGTTCTCGAACATATCCTCGATCTCGAGGATGATAGTGGTGAAATCTTTGATATACTCACGAATCGTGCCGCTTTGCTTCAAACGACGGAGGCGACCCCTTGCCTCCTTTTCAGCATTGCTAGAAGAGAAGTGCTTCCAAAGTTCTCTCTTGAAATCCTCCCATGTGCGAAGGGATAAGATGCTTCTGCCCGCGTCGCCATGCTTACAATGCCACCATAATTGGGTTGCATCTCGTAGGAATATGGATGCAATGCCGATCCTCGAAGCATCATCCTGGACACGTTGGCTTCGAAGTATTGCTCCAAGCCGAATAGCAAGTTCTCAACTTCCGTAGCATTATGAGTGCCATTGTATGTGGCAGGAGTAGGCATGTGCATGGTGCTTAACCCACTTGGGTAAGAAGGGTTAGCACGGTCACATTGATGCTTCTCCCATTCCGTTCGAGTTTCCTCCACTTCCTCACGGATTGCTCGTAACTCATGCTCCACAAAGGTCCGCAAGCCCATGATCTCTCGTGTAATGTTGTGAAGCTCCTTCTCATAAGCTTTGCTGAACTCAAGGATGTTGGACTTTGTTGCTTGGGGGATCTCTCCATAATCGGTCTCTAGGCCTTTAAGACGGTTCGTGAGGCCCTCAATTGCATTGTCCATCCCTGAGATGGCTTGCTCTAAGCTAGCAACACGAGGCTCTAAAGACTCCGAGGGTGGAGCTTTGGACTTACCTTGTTTTCCTTGTTGACGTGGTTGAGGTTGCTCCTCTTGTCCACGAACTTGCTCCTCCATGGTCATTTCAAGGTCGGATGCCATGCTCTTATGCTCGAAATGTGCTCTGATAGCAAATGTCACGAGCTGGGAGGTTTGCGCAGCACGCTTATGTGGCACTTAGGCAACTTGACTCCGAAAGTTGCTAAGTAAGCCTTGATGCTAGTCTTCTCGCTCAAGGAGAAGAGAGGATCATTGAGCCGAAGAGCCTATAGGTAAAGGAGAGAAGAGATGGAGACAAGTAATGCTAAGCAAAAGAGCTTTGTATTATACTAGAGAGCTTTACAATGCTTTGCTTTGTATTTATGTAGATTTGTGGATTGTTGTAGATGATTTACAAATGAGCTTGGAGGGGTTTATATAGTGAACTACCTCTCCAATGAATGGCCTAGATCTAATGCATCTAAGGGTCCTAAATCACTATCTAGAGTAATATGCTAGACTTTACATAAATAGATAAGTACAAAGAAATATTCTTATAATATCCTATCTTGCTAGAGAATTCGAGACGATAGGCTTGGGCTTGCCATCTTTCTAGAAGCCAGGCCAAGCCTTACACAAAAATGGGCCATTCTAGCAAGCAAATTGGGCAGGTTGTAACAATTAGCTTACTTACTAACTCTTATTGCTCAGGATTTAGCATAGGACTTGGTTCCCTTGACCACTTGCAACAAAATTGTCTACAGAATCCTAAACCTTTGCTCTGATACAACTACTGTAACACCCCATACCTTAGAGGTCCAGAATGTGACTTAAAAGGCAGATCAACACAAAATAACATGGAAGCGTCATATGTTTGTCAAGGGAACTCCATCGTTGTCTCTCCAAAATCCTCCAAAACCTGAGTAACCATAATTACACGAGGCACACAATAAAAATTAGTGAGTATATAACTCAATAAGTAAGCTACTTGAAGGCAATATTACAGTCAAACATAGCAAAAATCAAACATAAGAGTGAACACTATTCATTCTTATCGAACAAGTAACAATTCCTTGAATCACAAGTCACCAACATAATATTTACTATTCATATGTTGTGCTCCTGGGCAATCGGGTTGGCGCTCTAGTGCCAAATCTCGAATGGGTAACCTTTTCGAAATACCAGAACAGCCCTCTTATGCCACTTGATTCGTGCAATGTATGGTGCCAACTTTTTGTCTACAAAGTGTTGAGTTGGTTAAATACGCGCTCCTACGCCACTAAGCTTACACGCCTGTGCCAATTCATAATTTAGTCTATCCTTCTTAACTTATTTTCACCCTTTAGTCTGTCTATACACATACCAATTTGAGCTCATACATGCCTTTCTCAGGCTAATATTCTCATACACACATATGTGTACTTATTCCATTTCCCATTCGCCTTTCTCAGGCCACTTCATCATGCATGCATATACACACATACACATTTCATTTCACATATACCTTCTTGGCAATTTTTATCATCCATGCACATACCTATATTTCATCTCTATATATGCCTTTTTCTTATCTCACTTGCACATACATATACAATACACATACACCCACACATGTGCACGTTTCATCTTATATAGGCCATTTTCAAGGGGAATCTTATCACACATATACATGTACATGTTTCACTTTACATACCCCTCTTTTAGGCCATTCATATCACACATATACACACATATAAATACAAATATACATTCACATACAATGACACATACGTGTACATTTCTCAGTTTACATATGTCATTTTCAGGCCACATCGTATCGTATATACACATACAAGTACAAACACACATACACATGTACATATCTTATGTCACATACGCCTCTTTTATCTTAAGGAGCCTTAAGGACACACATATATTACCTATCTCATTTAATCACATGAAGCCTTAGGGATCCATATATCACACATAATCACATATCAAAGCTACCAAATTATCTGATTTGGACTTCAAGAGGTGGGTCAACCATGCCACTTTGTGTCCTCAATGTTTTGTTTTTGGAACCTCGACAAGTGGCCTACAGTACTTTGCATCCCAAAACGCGTCCACCACCTTTGGGACATATAATCACACATTAACAGTTTTGTTTTCGGAACCTCAAGAGGTGGCCTATAGCACTTTGCATCTTGAAATGTGTCCACCAACTTTGGGACACATAATCACACATTAACAGTTTTATTTTTGGAACCTCAAGAGGTGGCTCGTGGCACTTTGCCTTCCGAAACATGTCCACTAACTTTGGGCGGACACTTCCACAACCCATAATGCGGTTACTAGCTTCACAAGCATGTGTCACTTTGTGGTCCAGAACCCTTAAGAGGTGACCCCCATGCATGAATTACACATTAAACATTCCATATTTTCCCATAGGCTTTGGCATGCAATTTCACACACTATCTTACATATGTCACTTTGTGTTGTGTGTGGCACTTTGCGATCATTTTAACCCTTAAGAGGTGTCTTACATATACAACTTCAAGAGGTGACACTCATTAAATAATGAACAATTCACATTCACATTTCACATATTTTCTTACATATGACACTTTGTGTTGTGTGTGACACTTTGTGGTCATTTTGACCCCCAAGAGGTTGCTCATACACACAACTTTAAGAGGTGCCTCATTCATATATGTACACAATCACATAATGGACATTCAAAGTCTGAAGGTTTGGCATGCCATTCATATATCATAATTCCAATTTAATTACATAAGTGAAGCTCTAAGTCAAACCTTCCAAGTATCATAACATATCATATTTAGTCTTAAAGCTTTTCCAACTATCACAACATATTACATTCATAACATTTTATATCACAATTCATGCCCTCCTTATCAACCATCACATTCAAACTCATAAGCAAAGCTTTAAATTAAGCTTCATATCAATCACAACACATTACATTCAATGCTTAAATTCACATTCAATCTCATTTAACAAGCTCAAAGTCAAGCTTTCTAGTCATCACAACCACATCACTTAATTGCAATAATACTAACATTTAGCTACATCACATTATGCACATATCACATGAAGCATAATAACAATTTTATTGTGTCCTCAGAATGGGTTTGTCTTACTTACCTGATTAGCTTTGCCTCTTGATTATGATTTACACCTAGAAATCATCAAATCTCTTATGGATTAGCAACAATTTCAACCAACCAATAACTACATTAACAATTCACTAGTATACACATATGGGTTAGACAATTCTAACAAGAGGGGTATGTATTCCAATTATCACCAAATTTTATGGGACTCAAGAAAACACACATATAATATCCCATGAATTTTATTGAGTCAAAATAAGGCCATGTACCCCTTGAAAAACCTTAATTTCATTCACATAGAAAATCTGTCTACAGACCTCTGAACTGAGCAGTCCAACTTTGAAGAATTTTATAAAATTATACAATAATCAATTCTCTACCAAACTTTCCAGTATAAAATTTAACACATATGAAAGTAATTTAACCAAAAATTACAACATTCTAATGAGTTTATGTCAATCAAAATAATTTTATATAGTTTACTCTGTTCTGAAAGTAAGAGTTTTCAGTTTAAAGTGCCCAACTTTGAAAATTCATATCAATTCATACAATACTGCAAATTCAATGAAATCTTACAATCTACTAGGAAATGGGTTTTCATACCAAAAATCATGAATTTTTATGAAGGTATGGCCCCTTAATTCAAGTTCATTCCCCCTGGTCTATTTTAAAATAAGGGAAGTCAGAATTTCATTCTAGAATTTCAAAAAATAACCAAAATTCACCTACTTTGAATTTTTAAGTGATTCAAAATTTTTCATAACCCTTGACATGTCTAGTTTCACCTATTAATGTTTTAAAACCCTTGTTCAGCAAAGAGACTCTACAAGAATTTCACTCAAACATGTCTCCTAACTTCCCAAACATCATCCGTTCTCCTTCAGTATACCATAACACATATAATATCATGTTTTCACACAAATTTCAGAATGCACAAAACATAATCATTCCATAACTTATAACATATCACATTAATTTCCCGTAAAAATAATGAAACCATGCAAGGAAATGGGAGGAGAAGTTGATTTCTACCTCTAGTTTGTTTCTACCTTTCTTCCTCTTGCTTAATTTGTTGGCAAGAATGGAGGAGAAAGAGATGAGGGCTAGGTGCAAGGATAGGATCAAAATGAATACATATCTCTAGGCATATAACTCTTCATATGCCTTTTATCCTTCTAGCATAAAAATATAACTACATTATGACCCTTGAACTTTTAACTAGTGGGTTCATATAAGAGGATAGCATAACTTACGGGATAATGCCAATTTTACTGACAAGTCAAGTTGAATATGAAAGGACGTTAAGATTGTTTAAATTCCTCCTAATACTCAAAAGAGAACGAGAGCACATAATCATGGACTTTATTATGCGTAACATAGAATTCCAAAAGGCAGTAATACCATTTGGATAGTTATTGATAGATTGACCCATTTCATACCCTTTTCTTCTTGTATACATTATTTTGCTGTCGACCAAAAGAAGGGGGTAAATTTATGTCTACAAGATGTTCGGTTACATGGAATATTTGTGTTTGATGTTTTGATTTGAGACCGAAAGGTTACACCTATATTGGAAAAAGTTTGTACATGGTTAAAAGCACTACATTCCAATTTAGTATGGTTTTTATGGGCAAACTGAGAGAGTTATTCAATCTTGGAATATATGTAACAACTTGCGGAAATGATTTTAAGCATAAAAGTGACAAAGTTTGGTAAGAAAAGAAAATTTAGTCCAAAGTACATCAACCTTGATGAGACTTGTTGAGGATTAAGAATGCAGCCGATGGATCACACTGCCTTTTTACAATTAAGTGTACCAGACGTATTATACAAGTGAAGGATGAGGGATATAATTTCAATTCCTCCTGTATACTAAGTTCTAAATCATTAGAGCTGAGAAACAATTTTCCTATGAATAAGGGTCAATATCAATTATGGACTATAAAGAACATTAGATACGGAAGGAAAAGATATCCTTAATGAGAATGCTCCAAAATAAATTCCCCATTTGTGAAGCAACTTCGGGAGCAATAAAGAATGAATATATGGTAAATATTTTCATAATTGAACGATGGCATAGAATTTCAAGGACGAAATTCTTTTAAGGGGGGAGAGTTGTAACACCCTAAAGTTTACTAATGACTATGATATTTTTATGTTACCTTATATATGTGTGTTGGGTGTAGGTGTTGTTGCAATAAAATAAGGATTAGGGAGGTGATTGAAAGAATTAAGGAAATGAGGGGCTGCATTGTGTTTTTCCCCTTCATGTTTGTCTATATAAACCCCCGACATCTAGAAAGACCCATTTTTCTCCCTCCCTTTCTCTTTGAAACGTCCAGCACCCTCTTTCTTTATTTCCCTCAATTTTGCCATGGAATCAAGAGGAGAGTAAGGAAACAAGAGGCCAAGAGGTAAAAGATTCACTCCTCTCTCTCTTGCTCTAGCCATACGCATGCAATTAAGTGATGGTTTATTGTTATTTGTGATATTTCATGTTAGGCATATGCTGTAAATGGCTAGAAAAACATGAATTAGAGTGAATTATGGAAGAATGTAAAGATTTGATGATGCTAGGAAGCTAGAAGTAAAGTATGAGTATAAATCTTGCAGAGTTGTTTCTCTTAATAGTGCTAAGTCCGAAAATTTCCATAAATTTCATGATTGTTTTCTGACTCTGAAATGTTTATATAGTAAACTAGACACATGAAGGAGTTAATAGAATTTTGTAACACTCAAAAATTTGAAGTAGGTTAATTTTAGTGAATTTTTGAAATTCTGGTTCGAAATTGTGAATTCCCCTATTTTAGAGCAGGGCATGAACAATGAACTCGTTTTGAGGGGGAAAATCTTCATTAACTTTTTTGATTTTTGATATGAAAATCTTTGGATACGTTTTCTATTAAGCTGTAAATTTTCATGATTGTTGGAGTTGCGTCTGAATTTTTATGAATTTCTAAAACTGGACTTAAAGAATTGTGAATGACAATTTCCAGAATAGAGCATATGGAATAAATTTCATTTGACTGACTTAATCTCCTTAGAAAATCATGATTTTTGGTTGAATGACTCTTTTATGTTTCTAGTTCTAGAATTGAAAGTTTGGTAGAGATTTGATTATTGTAATAGATTATAAAAAAATTCTTCAAAGTTTCATTGTTTAGTGGAAAGGTCTACAGATAGATTTGTTGTGTGAATGAAATTAAGGATTTTCAAGGGGTATATGACCTTGTTTTGACTCAATAAAATTCATGGACTATAATATGTATGTCTATGTGAGTACCATGAAGTTTGGTGATGATTGGAAATGAATAACCTCTTATTATAATAATCCAACCAATATATGTGTGTGATAGAGTTTAATAAATGATGTTATTGATTGGTTGAACTGTTGTTAACCTATAAGGGGTTTAATGATTTCTAAATGGAGACTGATCAGTGCGTCATAGCTATGGCAATGATTGTCAGAGATGAAGGAGAAGAAGAAGAGGTTAATTTCAAACATCTACGTTTCTTCTCTTGATACATATGATGTCGTTGTCAAGAAATACATGAAAACAAAATTAAGAGATGAGGCTAATCAGGTAAGTAGCCAGACCCTTCTAAGGACACAACAGATGTTAACTCTTAATGAAATGTGTTTAATGATTGTGTTTGTGAATATATGTGAAATCTATTGATGGAATGTGGATGGGGCCACGAATACATAGACCTTGATATGAGAAATGATTTGATTGGGGTTTATAGTGATTTATGAAATGTGTAATTTTGCACACTTTCATGTGTATGTGAGTTACATGTTGGTGTTAATTCTGTGTGTATGAGATATAGAAATGGGAATGTGCCCTCATGTATGTGAATTTGTTATGATATGGCTTGAATAACATTGCCAATGAAATGATGTGTGTATATGAAGAATGAAATACATGCCAAACATTCTAGGATACTAATTCCTCATGTGAGATGGCATGACAAATGAATGTCTATGAAATACAATTTGTATTAGAGTGCCATGAACATGTATGAGTGGAAAATGAATAAGATCAGTTATACATGGACATAGTTGTGCAACGATATGATTGAAATACATCGAAGAGCAATGAAAGGGTTGGCACGAATAAAGAAGTCAATGAGGTTCTATGTGTGTAGAAATGATGCCAATGTATGGATTGTGAGCATCCATAAGTGTATATGAGAAATGTAGGCTTATTGTATTTATGAATATATATGTGATTAATGAGAAGCCTACGTAGAACCTCAATTATGAAAGTGAACTGCAATAATGTGATGTGTGAAGGCATGCATTACTGTGTGATGTGTATGAATTTGAAATTACATGCCAAGCCCATGGGAATATATTGAATGTTAAATATGAAATGTGATACCGCTAAATGCTAGCATTATAGTGAATGAATTGTGATAAGTTATGATGAGGTTAGAAGCTTGACATAGAGCTTCATCTATGTCACTGAAATGCGAAATGTGATATATGAGTGAAAGCTTAATATAGAGCTTCACTTATATGACTAAATATGAAAACTGATATGTAAGTGGCATGCCACAACTTAGGATACTTAGCTCTCATAGCTTGAGGGGAGGTCTGGACCATGTGTTTCCTTACATAGGATTTTGGTAGCATGGACCCGGTATCGCTCGGATTGTCAGACTAGCCTTGAGCTATCTCAAGTATAGGCATCTCTGTGTATATGTACTGTTCCGTATGGCAGGATGTAGTCCAGCAGGACTACGTTGCTGTCACCTTTGGGTTATGGCGGATTCGTGCAATATGAGAATGTGATAAATACTCATAGCGACGATGCCTTGCCTACGGATGCCGCCAATGGGTGGCTTTGTGATATGGACCCATATATGTGATCTAACTGTAATATGATAAGTCCTACCTTGATTAAAGAGCATTGTTCCTAAGTATTTATGATTGTACTATGGAAGCTTAAATAATTATGTAAATAGATATCCATATGAACAATGTAGCTAGCTTGTGGAAACTCATGTGTGAATGATTATGTGTTTATGGAAGCACATGAGAATGTGATAGACTTGTGGAATGTTTATTTGTAAATGAGACATGTGTATATAAATGGGTGTTTGTATATATATATATATATATATATGTGATGAGCTTTGACATAGAAAACCCATATTTAATTACCCATAGATAGGTATTTATAGAATTAGAAATGTGATTAGATAAGTAAGTAATTGATCTAGGAAATTGGCCAATGATGCAAGGTTGGCGCATGAGCGCTATTAAATGGCGCAGGAGCGCATCTTTAACTGACCTAAAGAGGTATCGACAGAGAAATGGCATCTTTGTGCCATATCTTTCGCGTTGGAGCGCCACTTGCACTAACTCAAGTAAGAGAGAATAGAGAGTTGGCACATGCGTGCCTCTCCCTTGGTGCAGGAGCGTGAAATTAAAATTTGCAACAGATTGAAAATCAAAAAATTGGCACCGCCGCGCCAGTTCCCTCGAGCATAGGCGCGATCCTTGAATACTAAAATCAGTTTTATGACTTTCTTAGCAAGGCACTAGTGGCTTGTATACTAAGAAATGAATAGTAATCGGTGATTTATGGAATAAGCATTGAATAGCAGTCACATTCTAAAATGGTTATCGCCATTGATTGTTTTATTTTGAGTGTTACGCCAATTTTCATAATTCTAGTTGCTTACTGAGTTTCATACTCACTAGCCTATTGTGTACCTCAGGTAATTGATCAGTTAAAGATTATAGGAGGATTTCGACATAGTGACGACTGTGTTTCCTTGGCAAGCTTTTATCTGCTACGGTATTACTATATTGGATGTGGGGTATGACATGTGGCCTCTCAGACAATACATTCGTTGGGTCAATATCATCTTTTAGATCTCTTACCTCTACAGTCTTATTCATGATTTTTTTGCAAAGCCTCCACAGTTTAGAGAAGGGGCATAGGCCACAGCAGGGTTTGCTGGTGTTATTACAGTTGTCCTTCAAAGTTTGGATATCACCTTTCATCTATTCGACCTTTTTGAGCCAGGTTTCACAGTTGCGCTTAATCCTCAATAGTTTTTTAGTTTCTGTCCGCTTCATCATTTATTTCCTTCTCTATATCACATAGAGATATCTCTCCACTTTGAAGATCAGCAAGGTTACCACTTATATTCTTCACATAGCCAAATTGGTGATAAAACCATCTACAAATGAAGTTGACATCTTTGTATAAGGATCAACCGCTGTAGCAACAGCCTGCTCGCCTGCCGACATGCCAAATGCTGCACCCATCGTGCAAATATTGTAAAAAAAATTGAATATTTCTAGAAAGGGCTTATTACCGAGATACGCAACATGTTACACCCACAAAAAAAAAAAAATGGCGCTGACTTGTAAAATGAGAAGCTATCTTATATGCATCAATAGTGAAACTGCTTCCATGAACACAATTCTGTGCGCGATATAGTTAATAATCTCTCTTTCTCATTGGTAAAATGTGTGTAATCTCTTATCTTGTCTTTTGATTTTCAACTTAAAAAATTTTATGACTATACGTATCATAGGACACCCAAAGTTTTTATGTTGTTGACAATCAAGTGATCCATGCTAGATTAACATTTTACTGACTGTTCGACACCAGAAATTATCATCCACATCGTAGCTTTTATATATGTTGTTTTAGAAAGACTGCAGATTGCAGTTCTCCAACGCCAAGAAGATATTAATTTTACCTCATCGAGAACGAATAAAATGGTACAAGATTTGCCGCAAGATAAAAATATCAATTCTCTAAAACTCTATCTTTCTAAGTAAGTTGCTTTTCCCTTAAAAGGACAAGACAGAAATATCTTTGCTTGTTTATGTCCTAAGAGGGAATATTTTAGTCACGTTTGAAATTGATATTTCAATAAAAATCATAATAAATCAATGCCTTTAACGTAGAACGTAATGCATGCTACTACTTGCATACACTTTGGAGAACACAAGTATACGTTTCCATTTGGACAGGTTGATCATTTGGTATTACTGTGGCACTGAATCACTGTGTCCTCGGCATAAAGAGTGCTTGCTCTCGTGAGCCCACTCTTGGGTCTTTTCCAGCGGATTGAATTCAGACAAAGACAAACTCACTATTGGTTTTGAGTCCCTAGGACCCTTGAACTTGAATACTCTAAAGATATATAGTAACGGACTACTCAATCTAGTTAGGGCCCGCTCAAGGGTTTTTGGGGTGCAAGGTGAAATTTATAAGTTGAACCTTTTATATTTAATTAAAATAATTACAAATTTAATTTTTTAAAAGTATATTTTAACTAAAATTAATTTTTCTTATCTTTTGGGATGCAAAATTATTAATTAAATCTTTATATTTAAGTTTTTCTACTATTTCTTTTTCGATAAACTATAACTTTATCAAGAGCTCCTTTTTGGATTCAATTAAGTTTTTTCTTTTTTTTCTTAAGTTTTTCATATCCTGACTAATATTTCTAGTAGCCACTTCTAAGATTTCTAAGACTAAATTAATAATATTAACAACTAGCAAACACAAAATAAATGATAACTACAAATAAATAAATAAAATAACAGCTATAAAAATGAACAAATTAATAATATTGACAATAATCTAAAATTATTAAAATATAAAACAAAAAGAAATTGGCTAGAAAGCTTAAGGAAGACTGGAAGAGCACTCTGCACATTTGGCTTACCAATTGCATTCAACTTGGTTAGCAGCAATTTATTAGATTTCTAAGACTAAATTACTAATTAACAACAAGAAAACACATAACAAAAGATAAGTACATTAAATAATATTATAAAAAATACGAACAAATTAATAATATGGACGATAATCTAAAATTATTAAAATATTAAAATATCAAACAATAAGTTATAGTAATTTGGAGTGGCCGGTGGGCCTATTAATATATTAAATAATAAAAAATAAAAATTTTGATATTTTTATGTTGACGTTTATTTATATTAGAATTTTAAAATAAAATGAAATTATTAAAAGAAATTTACTTGGGGCCTTCCATTTCAGATTTTGCGGCCTAGGAACTTTTAAAATAAATAACATTATTCAAAATTTTTTACATGGGGCCTTCCTCTTCAGGGGCCTCACTAACTTTTAAAATAAATAAAATTATTTAAAATTTTTTACATGAGACCTTCCTCTTCAGATTCTAGGACCTAAATAACTTTAAAATAAATAAAATTATTAAAAAAAATTTACATCTCGTTGTAGCTCCTAATGGCTCTTGTTAAAAGTCACTCAAACCACTCAAAATTTTAATCATTGGTTTATTAACCACAGGGAATATATCTCGTTGAAACTCTCATTTCACAACCTCAACTTCACTTACAAAACAGGAAAAAAAATTCTGGGTTCCACTGGTATCACTTCATAAACTTAAAAAACAATTAAAAAAAAGGCAAATCAGAATTATATTCCGGGCTAATTTAAAAGGTTTGGTTTAAATGTTATGTCTTGTATCAATACAGATTTAGCTATTTGGGTTGAGTATAGCTCTACCATAAATATACAGTCTAGAACTAGAAGCACATATGAAATAGCCAATTATTTGAACAGAATTTATGATCACAAAATATCATTCCTCCTTAAAGTTATCACTAACACGTAGAGCTATATATCTTTTGAAAACAATTTTTTTTTCTTTTTAATTAACTTCCAAATATCTATAAAAGCAAATAGTTGAGCAAATCACACATCAATCAACCGAATGAAATTAAAAAAAGAAAAACTAAATAATCGAGTAACCAGAAAGAAAAGATGGTCCTGATCCGATCCCGTAACATTTACTCTTTCTAAAGCATTTCAGCCCCACAGAGAAATCCGATACGTTATATCAATCATGAGACAAAGATTTTTCTTCTGCAACGAAAAACAAGTTACCTGAACAGGTTTCATGAAAATAAAAAATGAAAAAAGATAAACAAACCAAAGGGAACGATATCTTGAATATTAATCTGTGTCTATCCTCGTTCTTTGATTCTCTGAAGAAGGAGAAATCTGGGCATAGCGGTTTACTGACACTCAGAAAAGGTAGATTTTGTCACTCTCTGTGTAATGCCCATTGGGCTTAAGTGAAGAAGGTCCAGCCCAGCCCAAAAATATTTTACAGAAAATAAGAGAAGGGAGAGACAGAAAATGGGGAAAAAAAAGAAAGAAAAATCTAGAGAGAAGAGAAGAAGACAGACGTGAGAAGGGAGAGAGAGCTCAAGGGAAGTGGCAATTTTTGGAGGATTTTGAGGGCATTCTCAAGGTAATTTCTTCATCTTTGACTTAAATTAGATTCAATATTTTGATTCCTACCTATAGATACGAATTTTAGAGGAGTTATTTAGCATTTGAAAAATTTTTAGAGAGACAAGATAGAGAGAGAAGGAAGAACAATGATAAAATTAGAAGTATTATTCAAGGTATTTCACATTCTTGTTGATTTTTATGGAATTTGTTTGAAGGAATATTAAGTTTTAATGATAATGATGGAAGTCTAAGGTTTTGTGAACAGTAGTATTTCCAAAAATTTTTGCAATTTGTTGGCTTTGAATCTGATTCTCTAATTTATATATGTTAAAATAGACATCCTAAGGATTTGTTTAAAGTTGAATTCACTAAAAAATGTTGTATATACAATTTTATATGAATTTTCGAAGTTTACTGTTTACTATAGGAAATTCAGTTTTTATGTAGAAAATCAGTTTTGGGTAAGTTATTTGAAGTATCTAGAGGTCTTCAAAAATTATGAAATTTGGGATTCGAGTTTGTATATATTTCTAGTTTAAATTTGGAGATTTTTGTGATTTAAGAATTTATTACAAATTATCATATATTTTAGAAAAGGGAGAGGTCAGTCATGGAAACGAATATACAGAATTTTTTGTATCTGAAAACATGAAGATTTTGAGGTACCTAATGAACATATAAGGCTATGAAATTTTATATGGTATTAGATATGTATGTGTAGAAGGTCTGTATAAAATTTTAGACCAAGTTAATTATTTGTTAAAAATCAGATAACATGAACTGTTCTGTTTAAGAAGTTTGGAAATAGAGTTAATTAGAATTGATTGGATTAAGATATGAAGTTAGATATTAGGAAATTTAAACATTCAAGTTGAATATGAATTGAATATGATATGATCAGCTTTTTTATGATGTTAGGACAAGGAAGGATTAATTCTTTGTTGAAGGATATGGTCAGCTAGGTGGAACGTTGACTTTGAAATCTATTGCGAGCTAACCGAGTTGTGCAACCAAATTAGTGAGTGGAAAAGTATTTTATTTTATGGGTTATAATGATTTCTCTAAATGTTATTTTATAGATATTTTAGAAAGTTTTAGAGAGAGTAGAAGATTTATTTTTCTAGATAATTAAGAAATATATTTTAGTATTTACTTAGTTATGTTTATTTAACATTTTATAGAATTTTCGAGAATTTTAGTAAATTTTGAAGAATTCAAGTTAGTTTCTTTTGTATTTTTTGAGGGTAGATAGATCCATTTGTTATACTTGCTTCTATTATTAATATGTTTCAGGGTTAGTTTTCAAAATGGTTATAGACATGAATTTTATTTTAAAATTAGTTTTGAACAAAAATATAACATTTATAAGGGAAAAATCAGATTTTCCATTTAAAGTGCATTTTAGTTTCACTACAAGAAAAATGATCATATTTGGCGGTCTTTGACCGTCATATATGTATATATTTGGCGGTCTTAAAAACGCCACCAATGGCACCGCCAAATATAGTCAATTTGACTATATTTGGCGGTCAGTCAAAGTGCCAAATATGCATCTGACTATACTTGACATTTTTTGACCACCAAATATAGTATGTTTAAAAATTAAAAAAATATATACTTGGCGGTTTTTGGCTGCCACGTATAGTAGTTCAAAAATTAAAAAAAATATACTTGGCATTTTTTAAAAAGCCAAGTATTTAAAAAAAAATTAATAGATATATATATATATATATATATTTATATATATATATATATTTATATATATATATAACAGGTATCATTGTTAAATAATACAATTTTATAGCATTCTTTGTCCATACACTAATCTCATTGCAATGAGTATAATACAATTTTTGCATTTTTTTCATATTCAGCAGCCTTTTTCCTTTGATCATCGGGACACAGAAGGGCATTGAGAATATGTATGAGACAACATAATATCCCAGAATCAAGAAGAGATTGTTTATCAATAGGCTGCAAATGATAATGATAAATGTGATCACGTTTTCTTATCAAATAAAAAGAGTAACAAATAATAATGAAAAATAACCAAATTTCCATGCTTTAACATATATCAAAATGAATCTGGAGTACACACTCATGTGCACATTGATCCATAACTTTTTATATTTCACCAATCACATCTTGGGAATTTTAAAAAACTTCATCTCCATCGGCAACATAATTTTCATTGTTAATGAAATTTGAATTAATCAGAAAAGTCAATTCATGCAAATCACGATAAACAATTCGAAGAAGATCAATCTTGAATACCAAGATAAATGATACAACAAAACAAAGAATATCATGAATAATTCAGAATAGGATATCCCATAACACAGTATGTGAACACAAATTACAATCTCACCAAGTAGATTCTATAAAGGTTCATGGATAATGAAAACATACCCCAGATACAATTACTTCAACTTCAGTTAACAAATTTGAACCAGGATTGATGCCATCCTGCAGAAAAGTACACATGAGTGACTTCAACACCTAATCATCAGTCAACATATGCAAAACAAAAACATTTAGACCAACGGACTTACTTTTGTGGCCTCCGAAAAAAAACTTTAACACTTTTATTACATCCAAAGATCTTGTTTTGCTGCTGAACTTTAACTTCTCAACATCAGTTACAAATGCTCTTCCCACAACAAAAGAGAATATATGTGTTTCAACTAACCTGTATATTCATCAAAGATGTCCAAGTTGGTTAATGTGCTCACAATTAGAGAATGTACAAAGCATAGCGATCTCATCTATAATATTATATGCAAATATTCTCAGTACTACAACATGTACTAAATTTGGCACAATAGATATTCAAAAAACAATTTTAAAAAAATCACTAATCCTATTCAATAGTGGCAAGCTTACAGTAGTTTGACCTATAAGAATAGTTCTCTGACGTGATTGTATACAAAAGTTAATATAAGAGATAAAGAAACAAATAAAATGCTGCCTCTAAAAGAACAATCTTATACAAACAAGATTGTACAAAATAATTGCTGCCTTATTTTTAACAAGTAATAACTTTTATTTTTTTAAAAGTAATAATAAAACAGTTCAAAGCAACAATAATTAGAATATGATATTTTATTGTGTAACAATACATCTCAATCCAAAGAAGCATGTTAGACATGGAAGAGTGATACTTTTACATGGTTACTAATTGGGCTACATCAACATGCTGCTTTACTAATCTACAAAAAACATCTACAGTCAAATACATTAGCATGCTGCTTTACTAATCTACAAAAAACATTTACTGTTTGGAGTCAGAACCATTACCTACAACGCTCAAGGTCATTAGTGGAGGAATAACTTCGTGAAGTGCATTAAAAAAAGTCATCCATAGTAACTTTGATACTCTCTTCATCCACTGGCTTGGTAATATCATCCATACTTAGCTGTCTATTTAAAGCATAAGATACTGCACTTTTAACAACACCTTCGAGTTCTGCCCCACTGTAGTTTTTTGTTCGAGCCGCTGTACACAAAATATGAATGAGCAGAACACGTCAAGCCTTTCCCAAATGCATTGATTCAAAAGAAATCAACATTAACATTTGAAGGTTGCACCCATTATTAATGAGGAAGTGTAAAGGGAATGTGTTGACTTCTATGTACAATATGATGAATGCACTTGTAGTGCACATACCAAGTTCTTGAAGGTTCACATCAGGAGCAAGAAATGAATTCTCTTTCATCTTGTTGGTATGAATTTGTAGAATTTGAAGTCGGCCATTTTCATCTGGAAGGCTTATCTCAACTTGAACCTCCAAGCGACCTGGTCTATAAATTTAAAAAATAAAAATAAAAATCAAAGCTCTATAATTAAACTTTGCATAACTACTTATTTATTTGATATATTTTCTATGGAACAACTACATATATTTCTGGATGTCAACATATGTTCCGTTAGAGCCAACCAGTCATTGTAGCTCCAATTTACTATCAACACATACCAATTTGACTATTAATTTTTCTTTGTTAAAAAGAAAGAAAAATTGAGGTTTAATTGCTAGTTCTTCTCATGCTGCCTATGATATGAAATGATCCACAGTAGCAGGAAGCAGTTAAATGATGAGAGAGAGAGAGAGAGAGAGAGAGAGACCTCAAAAGGGCTTCATCAAGCATATCCTCTCTGTTGGTCATTCCAATAAGCAAAACATTATTTAGGGACTCCACTCCATCTATCTGAAAAACTAGTGGTCTGTTAGTAATTTGCATAAAATCACTTAGCCTTTGCAATGAATAGGAATATCCAGAAATACACAAAGTGATAGGGCTGAGAAAAAAGTATATTGATTTTACAGGATTCAAAAGTTATTTAAAAATCGTTACTAACCTTTGTAAGTAGCTGATTCACAATGCTATCATGCACTCCTGTACCATCTCTAGTTCATCCCCTTGAGTGAAAATATAAAATAAAGCACATTTAGGAAAAATTTTCCCTATACAACAACCATCTCATATCCAATGTAAATGAAAACTTATTACCCAGATTCCTTCAAAATAACTAACTACCAGCAGAGGCAAAAATGCAACTACAGCCACGTGGTATATTTCTTGGGTGGTTAAGAAGCAAATTTTACCCCAGTGCACTATCCAAACGGGAATAAATTATTCCTGGGAGATACAAGCAATATAATTTGGTATGTTATAGCCTTAACATTAAAGTGGATCCCACTTCTTGCTGCAACTGAAGGATTTATCTCCTTCAAAAATTATTATTACAGTCAACAAAAGGTTGATAAATACAAAACATTACTATCCATCTGAAAAAATTCATCCTCACAAGAAGTAGAAAAATTACATTGCTACTTAGACATACATTTCCTAAAGTAATTACATAGTCAAAACATCAATACTCCCAGAAAGTAAAGATCAAATTTGGTCAGATCGATAAGAATTTAACTCTAATATATTTTTAACAAAAAATCTATTAGAGAGTAGATGCATCCTAACCATATGTTGTTATATGAAAAAAGTAGAAACAACAATAGCAGCAACATTAACAACAATAATTATACTAACCTGTAAAATTAACAGATCATTTCTTTATTTTATTGCAAAAAATAAAAATAAAAGTAAAAATTAAAATCAAAATAAAATCAAAAGATGCCATCAACAACAAATGCTAAACATTAGTTCACTAAATCCTCACAAGACGTTCAAGAAAAAAGAAAGAAGATTAGCCTGATCCCTACCAAAGCAACAACTACAGTAAATCATCAAATTTTCAGCAAAATAGTATTGCACAACATGACAAGCTTCATTACCATCCCAACTACAAACTCTTGAAAAGGAAGCCTAGCTGGAGCATTCTCGGCATAAATAGGTGAAAAGGAAAATGCATGTTTACAAACCTATAAAACAAGAGCAGCATGTCAGAGGAAATATATCTTCACCTAGAAAAATGAATTCATCATAAACATGATCAGGAAGAGGGAAAAGCAACAATATACACTTCCTGGCACTTGTAAAATGCAAACCAAAGACACAATCTATTCCATAATAGCATAGAATGCAAAAGGAAATCAAAATACAACAACAACTCACATGTGTTTTTGTTATACCATTATATTTTCACCCCCAAACCGAAGCTCCAAATTTTTAAATTTATTTTTTTAATGCTGATATTCTTGAAATATATACTTTTTAAATCCTGAGATTCATTAAAAGCATGTAATTCATTAAATCCTGAGATTCATTAAAAGCAAAATGAAAGTCACTCATTTCTAAAACATATAGCTGGTACCAAGACATGCTTCTACAATTGTTTTTGATTTTTTTCAAGACTGCACCTTTTTTATCCTATAGAAAATGAAAAAGAAACTTGAACTCCTCTCTGAATCATTTCCTTGCTCTCTCCCATCAATACTAACAACCAAGTAGTCAAAAATAATCTATTTTCTTCAAATTTATTAAAAATCAGATATTCATTAGAAAAAAATTTTAAATCAATTTTCCAAGAAGTAGCACACAATTCAAGTACACCCATCTGATTCTTCAAATGTCTTAATCAAATGATTTCACCACAGCCGAGATAATCACTAAAAAATCCCTAGTTTATTAATCTTTCAAAATTTTAACAAAAAGAGAGACCGAATCGGAGAACCTCACATTGGCGGGCGTTGCAGTGGTTGAGCCACTGAAGGAGACAATCCTGGTGAACGAAATTGATGCTTCCACTACACGCGCAAGGGTACCAAAGATCTAGTATCCCATGGATTTCGACAGATCCGGCACACGTCCCCTTCTTCCTCCTCCTCGTCTTCGTTCCTCGACACGCTCTTCTCTCTCTCCTCCTCGACTAGCTTCATCGCTCCACCGATTGACACCAAGGATGTCGATGTTGAAGGCCCGATGGACGAGGAGACATCGGAGGTGAACTGTTCTGGACCCTGATGGCTTTACTATCATGATGCTGCACGTAACTTTCATCGACTCTAATGGTGATTCATCAGCGTCTGATCTCACGTTCCCACCCTTGCCGGAGCTTGCTCGGAAATTGAAGGTGGAGTGCTTTAGGATAGTAGAGTGGAGGAAGGTTTAGGAACTAGGAATTTAGGAGATCACGGCTAGGGTTGTATCATTTCCTTTATATAGTATTATGAAATTCCAGGAAATCCAAATCTTTTAAAAATTATCAAAATCATCCACCTGTTCAGTCCTTGTATTTTAAACTTTTTTATTTACACCATTAGACTAATTTTTTTAAAATTTTTAGAACACTAAATGTTTTAATTTAATTTTTAAAATAAATTATAATAATCTTTTGATTATTTAAAATATTATATTATTACAAAATAATTTTTTTGATATTTTTAATTACTTAATTTTCATCAAAGTAATTAAATAATGTGATTTTTATCACATTGAAATTAAAAAATAGTTTTATTTATTTTATAAAATTTTCATATTTAAAAATTCATTTTTCTAAAATTTAATATTCAAAAATTTATTCTTTTCATACATATAATAATGTTATCTCTAATTTAAAGATTTTTAAAAATTATATTTAATTTTAGATTAAAAATAAAATTATATTGTTTAATTATATTTAGATAAATTTATTGAAATTTTAAATATTATATTCACATATTTGAAAGAAAAAATGAAAAGAAAGAGGAAAATTTGAGAGGGAAAAGGAAAATGTAATTTTCATATACTTGTCAAACTTTTATAAAAATATGATATATATGTGATTGAATAAAGACAAAAAGTGACAAATAAGATGAATTGATAGGTTTGACTTTTAAAATATGGTTAAATTTATCACTTTTTTAAAAAAACTGCCAAATAAAAAAATTGTGAAGTGACAAATATGTAAAAAATTCTTGTAGTGTTTTTTAGAAAGTTATATTTTGTAAATTTAGAGAAAGTTTGAAAGCATTGATAATTAAAGTTTTCATAGCTATTTGACTCAAGGATTTCTTAAAGTATTTAGAAATGTCTTTTTAAATATTTGTCATGGATTAATTTAAATAATAAAATATTTCTAGTTTTAGCTTGTATAAAATTTTCAGATTTTGATAACTTTACCTGAAAAGAGAAAGTTTAGCATATGAAGCATTTTTTAAATGAAATTAGTTTTAATAAAAATAAGAAGGTGCAATTATATTATTTTAAGTTATTATCCAGATACTCAAACAGTTATTCAAATCACTTAGACAGTGATATAGATAGAAGCCTTTGGGGCCCATTCAGACGCACATGGAGGCTTTAGGCCGTGTGATCTGGGCATTTTAGCCCTTTGGGGGCAGCTCTGCGCATGCGTATGACGAGTATAATAGGCATATGCGATGTTAGATCTCGTCAGGTAGGATCAGACAACTTAAAGGGTACTTGTTTAGTTTATCATACGAGTTTTAAATATTTATATGAATTAAGAAAAGAAAAGTATTCAAAAAAGAAAGATGCTTAGCAAATTTTTATAAAATTTATCCAAAATTTTTAGAAAGAATTTTATTATGATAGTTTATATTGTCTCAACAGCTTCATTATTTTATAGTTTTATGAAAACTAAAACATAATTTTTCTCATGAGTTATATAAGTTTCTTTTTAAAAGAAGACTTGTACGGAAAGTTATGCATTTTGTTTTAAATCACAGTTGAATAAATGTTTTAGCATGATCATCAAGAGCATCTTTATTATATGATTGAAGACGATTATTTTATTGTTTTAAATATAGACAATAAGAAGTATTATTTTGATTAATTTAGTCATTAATAGTTATTTATTTTAAAGTTTTATGACATTTTAGATGACATGAAAGTTATAGGTTATGAAGACTATTTTTTTTAATATAAAACAAAGATTTATTTTGTAATAATATAATTTTTTAAAGATTTATTTACAAATATATCATTATCCCCACTCACTGAGCTTTATACTCATTCTTTTGTTTTATTTTTCTTTCCTTTTAAAATCCACCCCCCTTCCCCCTCCCCCTCCGGTGAAAGCAAAATGTGATTTAGTTAAAAAGTTTGGAGGCCAGCCACGTGATGGTGTAAGGATATATTAATGTTGTAATAGTTATATTGTAGGAAAAATTTTATTTCTAGCTATAATTGGAAATTATTTCAAGTTTGTTCCATAAGAAAGACAAGAATTAAAAAATAGTCAGTAGTCCATAGTTTTAGGCATGATTTACCTGCGTAGCTAGGGGCGGGTCGTGTCACTTTGGTAGTTGCACACACCTTACTTGGCACACTTCTTTTCTATGAGCAATTAAGAGTTCTAATTGCTAAAAAAAGACCTTCATATAGTTTCCCTTCATTTGACATAAATACCCTTATCTCCCTGGTCTCTCCCTCGTTAATTTAGTAAACTTCCAGAATTACCCTTTTAATAGTATATAAAAAATTGAATACCAATTAAACCTATCGCTGCTCCTTTTTTAACCAATAAAATTACATCAATTACCAAAGTAAATGATGAATGCCTATAAACCAAGGTATAAGATATTTTACCTTAAAACTAAATTCAATTGTCAAAATTTAATATTTTCTTATTGTAGTTCTTAAAACCCTTTAAAGATTAATGTAATTCCAAAAATTTGGTACTTGTGTAACTAAAAATAATTTTAGAGTTATTGTTATATATATGGATAGATAAATTTGGATAGATAGGTCTTTAATCTTTGAAATTATATTATAATATAGGCATTTAATTTTTCAAATAATATTATAGCTAAACAAATAATTTAGAAAATTATAAGAAAAATATTTTGAAAATTAAATTAAATTTAATTTAAAGTCAAATATTTCCAAATATAATCTTTATACAAATTTTTAACGTTACATAATTTCATTATTAATGTAATTCACTAACTATCAAAGTGTAGAACTATAATTTTTTTGAATTTTTTTTACACATTATTAAAGGATATAGAATAAAATTTTTACATTTCCTAAATCAATAAAATTAAATGATATAAAATATTTTAGAAGGTTATCCAAGTATTATACTTTAATGTTCTATAATTTTGAAAGTTCATCTAAACCTTTTACATTTCCCATACCATCAAATATTTTAAACACAAATGAAAATTGTTGTACAGAAAAAAATCTTTGCTATACTCAGTTGAGTGGTGTTACTATTATAGACTATCATACAAACTCACTCATACGAACCTATACGACATTATTATATGATTGCTGCATCATCTACATTAATGAATGTAGTTAAAATTTGAAATTCACTCATTCAATCAACTTATCATATATCAATTTGTACAAGTAAGTTTATATAGATAGTTTATAAAAATAGTATTACTCTACTCAATTTCTTCCCTTTTTTTATAAGCTCTGCAACTAATTGTCAGAATTTATACATTATCACATAAGTTTAATGTCAAACATTCTTGTAAGAAAACTGAAACAAGATGATGATAATAATAATAATAATAATAATAATAAAATATTGTTATTATTTAAAGGATTAGTAAAATGTTCAAAAGTATAGACATTAAATAGAATTGTTACAAGGAAAATAAAAATTTTCTTCGCTATAAAATCGAACTATGCTATGTATATCTTTCTAAAATAATATTCTTCATATCTATTATTCTAATTGAATAATACCATTCTTACAAATTACTATATGAACTAATTTGATAAGTTTATGTCAAAAATTAATTACATTAATTAACATTGATGATGTGGCAATCATATTATAATAATGTAACATGAATATATACCTCACATCACTATTTAAATCTAACTCAACTCATATTGATAGTTAGAAAAAAAAAGTGAAATGGAAAAAAGGGAACAGAACTTGAAGAAAGGGAACAAAAATGGCGAAGGCTAGATACAGGGAGACCAAAACTTTCTCCACTACCACTGAAGGCTTCAATCATGGAGATTTGGTAGGAGCACAAGAATAGAGGCATTATAGGACACTCAAACCTCTACCGGAAGGATCCACTTAGGACAAGAGCGTATATTGCTCCTTCCATGAAGACTACTGACACTTGGTAAGTGATTGCAAAAACTTCAGAACCCATATAGAGATTATGATTAGAAAGGGGATGTTGACCGATTATATGGCAGAAGACCTAGGGGAGGTTGAGCAAGAGCAAGGTTCAAGCTTACGATAACCTGTTACAGTGGCACGACCAAGAATAGAGGGGCCTAAAGTAAGGCACATAGTAGAAATTAATGGGGGAAGGCATATCTATACCATACATGGAAAATCAAGCTATATGGCATGGGCTTAACCAGATTGGATGGTACTGACCAAAGCAAATGTAGATTGGGAAGAAACATAACAGAGCAAGAAGGACTTGGGCAAAGGATCTTACCCCTTGATCACTTTGGACTGTAAGCAAATTATTAAACTTTAAGACACTCTTCAATTTAGGAAATACTATGTTTGATATGAGGATGCATGTATCGTGCCTTAGGAGAGTCATATATGAAGCTTATTGTATGACTATAATTTAAAAAATTGTGTATAAAACCTTTTGCTCATAAATGCAAATCTACATGGATCAGATAGGCTCAAAAGGGATAAGGGGAATGAAATAGTCTTATTTGTGTAAAAAATTGTGTGAAAATAAATGCTGATTAATTATTTCTTTACTGTTGATTGTATGCCCAAATCAAGGGTTCCTGTCGCGTCTAAGGCATTTGGGGGTTTTGACTGCCCAAATCAAGGGGACCATATTAGGTCCAAGGTATTTGGATTTTGACTGCCCAAATTAAGGGGTCTCTATCGTGTCTAACGTATTTGGGGTTCTAAGTGCCCAAATCAAAGGGACCCTATTAGGTCCAAGGTATTTAGGTTTTGACTGACCAAATTAAGGGGTCTCTATTGGGTCTAACGTATTTGGGGTTCTAAGTGCCCAAATCAAGAGGTCCCTATCAGATCCAAGCATTTAAAGACTGAATACCCAAATTAAAAGGGACCTTGGTCAGGTTCAAAGCATTTGGGAACATGGGGGATCAGGATACTAAGTGCCTAATTTAAGAAAGACCTTGGTCAGATCTAAAGCATTTGGGAATAAGAGACATCAGAACATTAGGTGCCTCGTCAGGCTAAACCTAGACAGACCCAAAACATTTAGGAACAAAGAGAAACAAGATTACTAAATGCCTAAATCATAGGGAATCCAGACAGACCCGAAGCATTTAGGAGCAAAATGGAATCAAACTAGTGAGTGGTAAATCAAAGAGGGATCGACCTTGTTAGGTCTAAAGCATCTGGGAATAAAACGGATCAAGATATAGAGTGCTCAATTCAAGGGAGACCTTGGTCATGTCCAAAGCATTTGGGAACAGAGAGATTAGATTATAGAATGCCCAATCCAAAGAGGACTTTTAACAGGTCCAAGGCAAATGGAAATAGAGGGGAACAAGATACTTAGTAGATACTAAATGCCCAATTCAAAGGGACCCCATACAGGTCCAAAGCATTTGGAAACAAGGGAGATAAATTACAAAAGTAATCAAATTAGAGGGGGAAAGATTGTAGAGTGCCTAAAGTCTAGGGCACATCTTCAAACTAGGACACACCTGTAAAAAGCAACTAGGTGTTGGAAAAATTACTTTAAGAGTTAGTAAAACTCGTGTAGCCCTATGAAGTCTTAACCTTGGCAAGGAGACGTCCTAAGGTTCTTTGAAGAAAAATTATAAGAATAAGGGGGGTCAAAGGCGATCCAAGGGTTCAAGGGCCAAAAGGTAAAAAGATTGATTTTTTACATGTGGGCCTTTAGCTCAATTAGGCCCATGTCCAAAAAATGGGGGCAAATGAAAGGGAACAATTTTGACTCTAGGGTCCAAGCCCAAAAGCAGCCCAAACCCTATCCTATGATGGCTTGGAATTAATATAACTTCATGGTGGCCCATTCGAAGTTTTGCCAACCCAGCCTTCACAATTCAACCTATCAACCCATCTACTTACTTTTATTTGCTGGGAAGAGACAAATAAGTTGGAAAATAAGTGAGGAAGGATAGAAAACCTGCTAGCATCTATGTTTGCAAATGGCTTCACGTGTGAGAGAGAGACACATGGCAAATTCAAATTTCAAAGAGGAAGAGTTGAAGAAACTAAAAGGGAAACCACAGGGACTAGACAAGGAAGAAAGGCACATCTTTATACAATAGGTAATAAAGGGAAGAAAGTTTGGAATAGGAAAAAACAGCTAGCTACAGGCTCAATCAAGGGGGGTGGAAACATCATGGAGGCCAAGAGCCAGTGTTCTCAAGAGAAGAAAGCCAAAAGAAGAAATATATGCTGTAGGAATCAATCCAAGAATGGTGAGATGCCACAGGTGAGGAGGGAGCTTGAAGGGAACCTTGGGCATCAAAATGGAGGTGTTTTAGGATAAATGGGAAATGGGACAGTCTATTATGGATAGCGAAAACTCTCCCAGAGCTCTTCTGATGATCGTCTTCTTCTTCTTCTTTAATCTATTTACTAAGTACAGCTTTGTGCATCTCTGATTTACAGTCAATTATTCTCTGATAATCTAACACATGATTACTCATACAAAATTTGTAACCTGAATTTGGAATCAGAGTGCCTTTGATGTACACCCCCCACCCCCCAAACAGAGAAGAGGGCTGCCTGGAACTATTACCATAAACTCTACCATTCAAGGCTTACCATCACCAACAAATGAAGTACTGTCCAACTCAATATTGAGGTACAAATTTTTGCTCCTTCGATGGTGTTGAATCATATATCCTGAAGGTGTCCATTTGAGATGTTATCCGAATTTTGACGTTACAATATAGTAGTAGATGTCCATATTATATATTTCTTATTATTATAAGAAAATTATATGCATTAACCATTTTTTCAGACTCTATTCTATGTTCATACACAAAAGTAAAAGGCTTACCATCACCAGCAAATGAAGTACTATCCAACTCAATATTGAGGTACAAATTTTTTCTCCTTTGGTGGTGTTGAATCATATATCCTGAAGGTTTCCATTTGAGATGTTATCTGAATTTCGACGTTACAATATAGTAGTAGATGTCCATATTATATATTTCTCATTATTATAATATGTATTAACCTTTTTTTTCAGACTTTATGTTCGTACACAAAAGTAATTATCTCTTATATTAAACGAAAAATTTAGTATATCTAGAACGAACGAATTATATATGATTTCTTAAATTTGAAAAAAAAAAGTCAAGGTCACCTTTTAGTAACCCAATGATTCAATCCTAGTTTCCCTGCTGACATAATCCAAAGATTGATTATTTTGTACATTATTAAGTGGTAGATATTTAACAAGCTAGCCATGTCGGTTATACTAAGAGCAAAATAACAGCAAGCAAGCAACTCAAATCTTCTAATAATTAAAAGCCATGGTTAAAGTCGGTGAAGGAATAAATAATTCAGCCTACATCTTCGCGCAACCAGCATGAAGCTACAAGAACAGTCCAGCCATGGATCTAATGCAAAATGAAGCTTATGTTACCACACTCCACCAATTTGACACATGCATACGGGAAATTCAGATAAAGCAAATAGCTAAGCACAAGCCATGCAGCCGCACTCTTCCTCCAACGAATTAAATTCACAATGGAGACCGATTTAGAAGAATGAGTAAATTAATTCATGACCGACTTTGACGAATTAATTTGTTATTCGAATACCGACTTGTTTAATCGTCGATTACAGCTATAAATAGGCCTTTGAGCTCTCATTTAACATGTTCTATCAACTAGTACTGAGAATTGAGAGCTTATGGGTACGCAAATACTAGAGACCATCACTTTGTAACACTCTCAATCTTCAATATTGAAAAGCTCAGTCACAGTCCATTGTTGTTTTATCAACTATAGAGTCTAAATATATAGTTGTTACTGAAGCTATAAAGGAAGTTTTGTGGTTAACAGGGTTGGCAGCTAAACTTTAAGTGTCACAAGAGTCTATATCTATATTTTTTGATAGTCAAAGTGTTATACATCTGACCAAGTATCAAATGTATCATGAACATACTAAGCATATTGATGTGAGGTTGCATTTTGTTCGTGATGTTATAGCAAAGGGGCCTATGAAGGTGAAGAAGATTTCTACGAAAGGCACTCCAGCTGATATGGCTACAAAAGTGGTACTGTTGAATAAGTTCTTACATTATCTAGGTCTGTTAAAGATCCAGGATGAGGTTCTTTGATGAATTCTGTTGAGAAAGGCTGCAGTGTGTTATAGAGATGGAGGATTTGAGATCCAAGGTGGAGTATTCAAAAGTGCTTTCTCAAAAAGAAAAGGAAGCTTTTAAATCATGTCTAGTTCGTGAACATTAACTGACATTGCGCAACGACTCAAGGTCTCTGCCTGAAGGCGAGGCATCTTTTCCCGTCATTGCGCAGTGGTGCAACTCAACTTGAGCAGAAGCGCAGCAACTTTGCCAAACTTGCATAGGAGTGCAATCCATCTTGTGCAGAGCGCAAGTACCCCAAATTTGACACCAAATTTTACTAGGATTTGTGAAGCGAAATTAACAAATTATATTATATATAGTACTGTAGAACACTTTAAATCAAGGTCATTGAGAGAAATGTTGGCACCTGCAAGCAGCTTGTGTACATTCTCGTTGGAACATACTTTTACTGTTGGATTACTAAATTTAAAGCTAAGCTTTTTGTTTACTAATTAACACTTAAAACCTCAAGGAAATTGCAATAATGTTGTATTATTAAGGTTTTCTTGTATCTTGGAGGTATTTTGCCATATAAAGAGTGAGCAAATTGTTGTGAGTGGAGGCAAATAAAATCTCAACGAAAGTATAACAACACACCTTAAAATTGTTGGTCTTTCATTTTCAAAAGGTGTATGAATCTACAAACAAGAATACAGAAGAAGAGGAATAGATTAAAATATACATATATACACATACCACACATATCTAATACTATTAAAATCGATGAAAAATTAAGACAACGATTTTAACTATTAAAATCCACATATTATCAAATCCTTAAAAACTTTGGAAAGGTTAAATAAGAAGATGATCCTAATCCTAAACACAAATAGATAAAAAGCTCTCGAAATAATTAATACTTGATAAAAGATTATTCGTAACAAATCAAAATTCTTGATACATAATTCACCACATCAATATTTAAAATCATGTAATTAAATTCATTCCAAGTCACATCTCCTCTTCATAGACGATAGAGTAACAGCACGCATTAATTATGAGACGTCAGAATCAATAGATGTAGCTAGTAGACACACAGTAACATGAATAATTTGAGTTATGATTCACCTTTAAGTTTCGACGATCCTTGATGTGTCCGCAATTATTTCTAGAGCATTGTCCATCTTGCTTTTGCTTGTACCCAGATACATATACACTTCCAAGAAACAAATATTTCTTAGAAAGAGAGACCCTTCTTGCTAGAGTATTGAAAGGTGGAAACTAGAAAGTATTTTATAAGCTCTGGGTGCTATGACAAGTCCAAACGCTACGCTAGCTACATTTTGTAATAATCTAAATTAACTCTGAGAGCTTTTGATCATCCAAAGCCCAAATGAACAAAAAAAGAAATTACAAACTATGCGTGCATGCAAAAACGTATGGCGGCATTATTTTATTTTATTTTACGGTGATTAATTATAACAATTATTTTTCGATGAAATATTATGAATGAAATAATATTCAACTTAGATTACCGTGGATCAGAGCCGGTAATATTTGGGCGTTGGGCCAAATTATAAAATGGGCTTTTTCGTACTTAATATAAAAAATTAATTGAAATTTTAGAAAAGATCAACAATTTCATCATCTATTACTTTTGCTAGTATTATACAATTATTTTTTCCGTTCCTAAAGTTTATTAATACATTTTTATTGGTTTTGACATATTACCAAGAAATTTTTAGGATTCAAACGATTCTTCCAATGTTTTTTTTTTCTCTAATATTTTTCATGTGTAGATTTCATATTTATAATATACATGTGTAGAATTGAAAATTAATTAAATTACAAATAATGAATATAATAGTAAGATAAAAATATAAAACAGTAAAAGGCAGAGAGTTATATATAGATATACTGGAATCATCATGAGACAATATACACAACTTCAATGATATATTACAATCTTTGTTAGCAAACATGAGATTGTTTGATATATGCTTTTATGGAGTTGAAAGATAAGTTTTGTAGCGTAAGAAATCATACAAAATGTCAAAAGCTTTAATGTATATAAGAATATTTGAATTTGTTGATATAAAATTTGGAGCCTACGTGAAGCCGACCCTGGATGCACAATCTCGTAGATGCCAAATAGATCCGCATCCCTCAATTCATTGAAGTGTACAGGTGTTATCGATTAGATCGTGATATTAGTAACAAACAAACGGAATGTTTTACATTAAGAAAGCTTAAAACTTGGTACTTTATAGATCACTTTTTTCGGTTGTCATTTCTCAATTATCTTCAAAATTTTCTATTCTTTAGTGTATGTCTAAGATGTTGGGAAACAACGACTTACCATTGTCATTGCTCAATCAGTTCACAATTTTCTATTATAAAGCATCTTTTATTTGTTTAAACTCTTTGAGTTTTTATTTGTTTTGAGTGTGATCGTATGAAACTCATATCTAGTTGAATAATATTCATATGTGTTATTAATGGTTTTTTTGTTAAGTTTGTTTAACAGATTGTATGAGTGCAGTAGGGAGTGACTGAGTTACTGGTGTAAGTCTCAAGGGTGAGCAGCTTTACATGGAATAGGCTAGTGGATTTGCGTGACTCAAATCACCGTAAAAGTCTCCTATATCTTTTAAACCAATATACTACATAGTAGATTGCAATTCATACAGCTCGTGGATGTAAGTTTGTTTGATAAATCGAACCACGTAAAATTACTGTACAGTTTTTACATTCCAATCATAATTTCTGTGGTTTCCTCTAGTACATATCACGATAGATCCATCCCTTCAAACCCACAGAATCTAATCCTAATAATTCATTCAGGCAAAATATTTATGCTACGGGTGGTTTCAAATTTCAACTTTTGGGCGCTTAGTTCCATAATAAACGGCCTACAACTGAAAAACTGATTTTGGCCCAAAGAACTTTGTTTATGTTAGGAATATTTATAATAAATCTAAATAAAATAATCAAGTAACAACACATTGAAGAAATAATAAAATATAAATTAGATTAACATAACAATATATTAAATAAATAGAACAAGTAAAGAGATAGAGTAAGAAATATATGGCCTGAGCACTTGGGAGGCATGTCAAAGGCATTGTCCTAAAGCCAAAGAGTCCTCCCCTCGTGCGGGTCATATCGGTACTCAAGGGCTCCAAGATACAACCAAGTGCTTACAGTCTATCTTCTCGATGAGCATGATCATGGGAAGAAAATAACCTGTCTTCATGTGTCGCGGTTGCTCACAATATAGAAAATAATAAAAGAATATTCACCTCTGATGTTAGAACCATGAGACTCCTTTATATAATAATCTCGTACTTAGGTAACTTACAAATTAATTCTTGTAACTCCCAAGCCATAAGTTCTTAATAAAAGCATGAACGTTACAAATAATAAGTGTCGTAACGTTCATGTTTTTATTATACTTGTAACGTATGAAATTAATATCAAACTAAATATTGTAACTTATAATATAAATGTTTGTTTTAAACCTTTTATTTCCAACAGTTTAGGCTCTTAAAAAAGTTATTTTTTTCGTTTTAGAAAAGTTCTGTTTAGCTAATAACTCTGGTCTCTCCAATTGGCTTGCCATTTGTTTTTTAAAGTTTTTATTTTTTATTTCTTATAATGATTCTGACTCAAAACTGTCCAAAATTGGAAATATTTTATGGTTCAGTCGGAATTTGCTTGTCTAGTATAGTTTTGTTAAGGTTTTGGTATTTAAACATTTTTATTTCATTTGGGTAATAACATTTGACGATTTAAAAAAATAACATTTTCATAATTTATTTTGATTTGGGTTATTAAGACATATAATCAATAAATTTATTAGTAGGCTGCTTGATATTGCATGGTTTGTCTTTTTTTATTTTATTTTATCATAACGCTTCCTTGCATCAAATACAACTGCAAATAATGATTAGTATTTTTTGTTCCATTATAACATTACCTCTTCAGTAATATTAAATATATAACCAACCTATATAACCAAATATATACAACTTGATAACTTGATATGTAAAATATCATTGGATGGTTAATATGTATAAAATAATAGTAACAATAATAATTGTTGGTGTTAACGTAAAACATGTGATATGCACATGTTCAAATTTTTGTTAACTTGTGATAAAAGTAATAAAAGAATTTTGATTCCTATTTTATTGTTTCCAGATGAAATATTTTGATATCTCTCTAGATCAGGATAATATTTCTTGTATCCTATCAAAATAGGATAGTTAATATGACCTTATTACTTTAGGAGATTAACTATAAACATTTCCTCTTTTGTTTATCCTAATCCTAATGTGATCTTGATTGAGATCTCTACAGGACTTTTAGGGAGATTGTATCAAGACCTCTCAAGTATATATTGGTGTATGAAAAAGCCGGCTGCAAGATTTGAGAGAGTCTTTTGCGCAAGATAGGTTGTTGATTGTTGATCATGGCATTCCATGACTCCATAAGAGAAAAGCTTTGACGCAAAGAAATGTCTTTATTACTTTGATTTATTGGTCTTTGTTTTCATGTATGAGAATTGAAAATCGTACATGATTTGTTGATTAAGTCTGAGTGAGCTAGTAGACACTTAAGATAACTTGAGGGTTGAGTGTTTATGTAATTCTGTGTCAGATATCGGGTGTTATGTGTAACTTAACATAGTTCTGTTAAGTTATCTGTGATAGAGAGTGAGCAGTGTCACTAGTGTTTAGGATATTTGCGAAGATTTTGTTTGTCAAAGATTAGGTCTGTGTGTGAGAGTGAGTCAATACTGTAAAAGGTCTTAAAGATTGTACAAACAAGAACATAGTGAATTGCAGCTCTATAGCTGTCCGTGGACGTAGGTTTTTATAACCGAACCACGTAAAAATCCTCCTGTGTCAATTTACATTACAGTTGACTGTGTTGTTGTTTATAACTGCATACCTCTAGAATTTACAATAATAAAAAGAGAGAAATCATATTAAAGATTCGATAATCATCCATCAAATAATATTACGCCATATCCAGTTATGTGGACTTTGATAGTGTTTGTTTTGATCACTTAACACTTTTTAGATCTAAATACTTTTTAGGACTTAATTTACACCACTTAATAGGAAGTTTATTTACTCTTTTAGATACCACTTAAAAAAAGTGATAAGGGAATATTTTACCTTTAATGTGACTTTTTTTACCATTGTTGAAAGGTAAAATATTTATATTATATTTATACAATCTTTTAAAAATTAAATAGTTGATAAAATTAAATCAAAATTCTTTTTCATTTAAATAATTAATATTATATTTCTTACAAACCTTTAAAAAATAAATACTAACTAAAGTAATTAAAAATTATTTTTCATTTAAATAGTTAATATTATATTTGTTATAATCTTTTGAAAATTAAATCAGAATTCTTTTCCATTTACATAATTAATATTATATTTGTTACGATCATTTAAAAATTGAATATTTAATAAAATTAAAGCAAAATTATAAATAACTATAAATTTAATAGTTATTAATTGTATTTTAATTAATAAATTTATTTTAACTTCTAATTAATTACATTTTATTTAAATTTATTCTTGTCAATTATTAACCAAATTTTCTTTAAATTAGTTATTTTAACTAAACTATGTTAATAAAAATAACTAATAACTAAAAAATATAAGTAATAGATAAACTGATCTCAAAACCATATTTATTAAAACTCTTCATTGTAGCAAGACCATAAAAATTAGTTATAAGCTCGAAATAATTGATTAGCAATGTGATTGGTATTTGATTCTGATAAGCTTCTTTATCCTCTAGTTGGACTTCTTCGTCATCAAATTTAGAAAATAACGCATCAATTATTAAAAAAATTAAAAGAATTGTTTTAATTTAAATTCTTTTCATAAATAGATGTCTCAAAATTTTGAGAATAGTAGGGATTTTATACCTTATTTTTTTATACAATGGTACTTTAGGTATTTTAATATATTCAGATGTTTTAAATAAAAAAGTGGTATTTTTTAACTTTTCCCATTGAGATGTATATATTTGAAAATAAGTTACTAGAGTCCAAAACAAACGGGCTAAAATTTTTTAACCTTTGAATCCTATTCAGATTTAGACTTCAAAGCCCAAAACAAACGGGTTGATTATATGTATGTCAAATTATATATTCTTACATTGTCTAGCAGACATGTTAATTGAGCTATTTAATTGGACCTTTATATTGCAAGACTAGAGTAGATATTATCAGTTAAACAAACTGGAAGTACATTTGAACATGTTGAAGTTAGTTGTAATAAATTCAGCTTTTTAATTTGTTTTGCTCCAAGCATTTCATCGTCGTTAATTTCTAGAGCTAATTAAGGACATAAATCGATAATCATTCAGCACATTGCAATTTAATGAACAGTTTATTTTACTTATTATTTCTGGTGCCTGGCCAGGCACATCGAATGCAATCAATCCTAATGTTAGTTTTTTTAAGCAATCATTGGTCTTTCTAAAGACAACTTACTGGAACTTTTTTTACTTTTAGCTGCTTTAAAATGAAAAAAAAAAGTTTATTTCTAATACCAAGATCACATTAGAGTGTCTAAAGGTTTAGTGAATCTTTAAGAAGAAAAAATTAACTTTAATGCTTGACAAGAAAAATTAAGTAAACAAAATAAATATGCACTATAAGTCAAATTAATTAACCTTCCAGATTGCAATATCTTAAGCTGGATCAGTTGAATGGATTTAGCAAGTTCAAATAAAGGAAACATTTACTCTCTTATTAAAGTTACCCAAAACAAATCTCTCTCATCTTTAATTTAATTAATCTTTATTAAACTAATAATTTACTTTTTTTTCTTTCAATGTCTAATTTACTATTAAAATAATAGTTTACCATTTTCTATAGAAATTATAATTTAAAGGGTAAGGTTTCATCATATGTTCTCTTGATTATATATACATATACATATATACATACATACATATATATATATATATATATATATATATATATATATATATAATCAACAAGCTCTCGATCCTCTCATACCTTTCATACCGTCTACTTTCACCAAAATTTTGGAAAATTTACTAGCGCCACCTGGAAAAGTTTTTGGTTTTGCCATTGAAGAAGAAAGCAAAAGGAATGACAAGTACTGACAACAAAGAATTATGTGTTCTTAACTCCTGATCAATTACGCTATAGGAGTGGAAGCTATGATCATGAATTTGCATTTTCTAAATATAAATAAATTAAATACCTGCAGCTTAGAAGTATAAACATAGAGCCATCCATGCATTTCTTATAACAATCGAATATTTTCTAAGGAAGGATTTAAGAAGACGTGATGATAAATTATTACAACAAAATCTTAGAAGTATAAATAGAAATTCCCCCTATAAATTAATAGGGGTTCTCTTAATTTATGTGTTTTAAACACACTGTTAGAGAGGACCTATATCAACCCACTTTCCCTCGGTTAGCAATAAAGTATAAATCCGTTTTTCTATCTATAAGATGTAAAATTCTTCATGGTGAAAAGTCACAAGGGATAAACATTACTACTCGATTGAACTTCATTATGATAGATAATAGAGTCCTGCGCATGCAAAGTCCTTGAAAAATACAATAGATGCAAATACGTACGTGCAGGAATTTGTACATACTTGTGTCATTTGGGGCGTTTATCACTACTTATTTATATTGACTTGTGCCGAGGAGCGCACCAATTAGAAAGCGCTGTAACTAAGGCCTTCATCCACTGAGAAAGCGCTGTAGCTAACTCCTTTATCCACCGAGGAAGCACTATAACTAACGCCTTTATCCAGTAGTAAATGAGTCCAAAAAGAATTTTGTGAATCAATGCTGCAAAGAAATACGTTTTGTTCCTCGTGCGTAGACAACTTCTTTTTGACAAACAACGAAAGCACCAAACAATAGGCTTCTTAAGAAATAACTTTACCATCTTGAAGCTGAATGCAAACGGGTTTACATGTGCAGATTGGCCAGATACTAATGAAATAAGCGGCGCATATACGTATAAGATGAATGGCAAAACCCAGCCAATTGTAGAAACTGTTACGGCAAGGGCCATAATTTCAGACAACACCGCGTACAACCCTGTGACAAATGCTAGTGTCATTGAGACAAGTCCAATCCAAGTCAAGCCAATGGCCCAAGGAAGTGAGTTCATAAAAGATTCACTTTTGTTGCACATATAGGACCATAAAACTATAACTGCAGCAGTCATGGATGAAGTCATGGATATGGTATCAGTGACAACAAATGCTTGAAAACTTGTTCTTGTAACCAGAACTGCTGAGCCCTCGTTTGGACCATCACTTCTGAGACCCCCTGGAATGGTAAAAGCTGCAGTGAATGTGAACGTGGCGATCAATGTATTTATCACTGAAAGAGTTTGAGCCATTTCCTTGCCTTTCCCACTTTCACCATCTATATATTCACTTGCAGCAAGGCTTCTATGTTCAAGCTGCCTGCCTTCTGTGTCCAGAGCTCGGTCCGAATGGGCCACGTTAAGCGTTCGCCTGTGTTCTAGCCGGATGTCTTCTTCGTACAGACCTCGATCTGCATACGCCGCCCTCAGGGTTTTTATGGTTAAATGCTGCAGTGCAAGACATGCAAATGTGAGCACTCAAATATAGATTAAATTTAATTGAAGGAAAAATATAATAATTAATGAAATTTCATAAATTATGTGAAAGATTTATAATAATACTTTTTATTACCGATTTTTTAATGAAATTTTATGATAAAAATTCTTTTTGTGAAATTAAACATTTATCTATTGAATATTATTGGTCTAGAGTTTCTTTTTTTAATTATAAAATTAAATTGGATAATTATCAAAGTTGAGTTTCTCCCAATATTAAGAGCTTTTTATAATTTCCTATAACATAAAAATTCTTGAAAAGTTCTTTTGACATCCAAAAGAAAATATTTTTATCAGATTTACAATTACAAATCTGTTCTGACTCAATAATTTTATTAGCTAACCTAATATTCTACCACTAATTACTCATTATTCTTTTTGCTAAAACCTATTTGAACTCCCAAATATATTCTCTTCACACCCTTTTCTATGTATTTATTTACTGTTTATAAATAGATAATTAATTTATGTCCCATAAAATAAATAATTCAAAAATAAATCCTTGTAAGCAATAAAAATTATATATTTTATATTGTATTTGATAGAAAATTATCATAAAAATAAATTATTTTTCCATAACCTACCTGATAAAGTTAATAATATTTGTAAACCACTTATTTCATCCATGCATTTCAATGAGAACTATATATTTCAGTTGTATACTGCATGCAATAGTAAATATTTGTATATAAATTTTGTTTTGATTATTTGGATTACATTTGAATTTCTAATATGCTTTGGATAAATATTTTAATCTTAAAAACTTTTAACACTAAGTATAATAACTCGAGCGTATAAGCATCATAATTAAAAATAATTTAGATACATTACCTTCTGGATATCATTTCCTCTGAGAGTAGATGTCTCAACAATTACTAAAGCAGTTTGCATTTTTTTGTTGGTTGCCCTGATGTTGACATTCGCATATTTGGAAAAAATATAGACCACATCACTCTTGAATTCCATGGCAGCCAAATGCAAAGGAGTATTTCCTTCTTCATCACCCGAGTTGACCAAATCTTCCATCTCAGGCAACCTTAGAATAAATGAGACTATTTTTACATTTCCATTTTGGGCTGCAACATGGAGGATATTGCGATTTCTATTATCAATCATCTCGATGGAATCTGGGTAGTCTTTGAGCAGCATTTTCAATACACCTTGTCGGTCATTCTTTGTAGCCAAGTGAAGAGGCGTTTGACCCTTGATGTCAGGTTCATATACAAGCGAAGCTTTTACTTCGGACAAGTATCGTGCTATTTTAACATGACCTGAGGCTGCGGCGTAATGTAGGGGATTCCATTTCTTTATGTCCACCGTATCAATGAGGTCAGGTTTGCTTTTCAATATATCAACCACGATATCTAAAAAATTAATTGCAATTAATTAATTAAAGCAAAGTGTTAATATAAATAGTATTAATTAATTTGAAATGAAATGTATCAATCGGTTAAGTAGGTATCCTCACCATATTCTGGCCTTATGACGGCACTGTGTAGAGGAGTCAATTGTTCGGGTCCTTTATGGTCAAGAGAAAATGGATCTGTTCTAATTATAAAACATGCGATATAACTTAATCTTCCATCAATGGCAATGGAAAGTGGGGACTGCTCAGACTTATTAACATCAAGTATTGAAGTGACGTCTGAGTCAATCAAAATTTCTGCAATTTGCTCATTGCCATACCCAACAGCATTATGCAGTGGAGTGTTACCTTCCTTATCTTTCATCTTAAGCAACCCCTTCTCTCGCATTCTACTCTCATCTCCATGATAAAATAATATAATAACAACAATTACATGACCATATTTGGCAGCAATGTGCAATGGAGTCTCACCCTTGTGGCTTTTTCTATAGATGAATGAATTATTCTCATCATCGCGCCGGAGTATCTGGTCTATCACCAACCAGTTTCCGTATCTTGCAGCTATATGAAGGACTGTGTTACCTCTGGGACTCGTTTCCATGAAGAGATCTTTCTTTTTGTCTGCAAATTCGTTGATTTTGAACACGTCACCTCGTTGAATTGCCTTGATTAATTCTTGATATTCCATGGTCATGTTTGAATCTCTGTACCAAAGATTCTTAGTGATGATTGTGTATGATAATATAAAATTTAGTATAGGATTAATATTGTCTTTGTTTGTGGATGTGTAAAGTCTTTTTTTTTTCTGACTTCATTATAATATTTACAGTACTGTAGAACACTTTATATCAAGGCATTTAGAGAAATGTTGGCACCTACAAGCAGCTTATGTACATTCTTGTTGGAATGTACTTCAGTTGAGTTACTAAATTTAAAGCTATTTTTTTTATTTTTTATTTTTACACTAATTAACAATTAAAACCTTAAGGAAACTGCGATAATGGTGTATTATTCAGGTAATTTTTTTGTATCTTGGAGGTATTTTGCCATATAAAGAGTGAGCAAATTCTTGCGAGTGGAGGCAAATAAAATCTCAAAGAAAGTTCTACAACACACTTCAAAATCATTGGTCTTTCATTTTCAGAGGTATTAATCTACAAACGAGAATACAGAAGAAGAGGAACAGATTAAAAAAAAAAGTATATATATATAATATTGTTAAAATCGATGAAAAATAAGATATCGATTTTAAATATTAAAATCCACATATTATGAAATCAAAACTCCTGATATATAATTCACCACATCAAATTAGAAATCATGTAAATTCGTTCCAGTAGGAAATTCAAGGGAACGCTTTACCTCTTAGAATCCACAGGAGCAAATTTACGAGAATGATTAGCTTTTTCCAAGTCAGGCATCTCCTGTTCATGAACGATGGAGGAGTAGCATGCAATTCCAACACTACAACAAAAAAGCGTTTTTGTGTCGGCCGAAAACTGACACATATCAGAATACATGTCGGTTTTTGCGCGACACGTATGGCCCTGACACGTATTCTATATGTGTCATTTGGTCAAACCGACACAAGGATACGTGTCGTTAAAAAACCGACATGTATTACCAAATATGTGTCACTTATTAACGAATTTTAGCAAATATGTGTCAGTAATTGCCCGACACAAAATTTGTGTCGGTCAAAAAACGACATACCAGTGTCAGTTTCTAATCGACACATAATTTGTGTCGGTCATCAAACGACACAGGCGTGTCGAAATATGACTGACACGTATGACTTCTGAGTCATATGTGTCATGCAACGAACGACACATATGACTTCAATAAGTGACACATATTCTTCAAATTATGTGTCGGTTATTGACCGACACTAACATTTTAAAAATTTTATACGTGTCATTCGTTAGCCGACACGTATTTGTTCACTAAGTGACACAAAGCGTTTCTTATGTGTCGGTTTTTAGCCGACATGTATATTAATTAAAATCTCCATATGTGACACATATTCCCCTCTTGCGGAACCTTTATGTGTCGGTTTTTGGCCGACACAGAACTTTTAAAAATATATGATACGTGTCAGGATGGTCTCATCCTGACACGTATTATATATTTTTTTATTTTAAAAAAGTATATAAAACTCAACAGACAAAAACACATTCCATAGACAGACAAAAAACAGATGAAAGACAGCAAATGAGAGGGAGGAACAAGCAGCATTAGCATAACACAAAACATATTCAACTATACTTAGTCAAGTTAGGCAGGTTGCAAGCTAAATCCAAAGAATAATGGTAATGGTGAAACAACAGAAACCAAGCCAACAGCTATAGAAAAGATTCAATGCATAGTTTGATTCAATGGCAGATCTTCTCATCTCGAATGTATAATGACAAATGCATATTTTTGCGACAAAAAGAGAACAGTAATGCAACGCCCTTTCACAGGCATAACAATCACCAAAACCAAAAACAAGAGCTCTACATCAACAAGGTAGAAGATTGAAAAACAAATAACTCAAAACAATTAAAAGCCAACTCTCGATCAGCAAATCATCAACTCAATACATTGAAATGAATATAGGAGAGATGGCCTAAATAAGATTAAAATGCTACAGCATCAGCATACATAAATGACACAGCAGCGAACAAGTCAAGCATGAAAACTGAAAAAGTAAACCAAACAGAACTAAAAATTTGCTAGTACCAATTACCACCCTGAACCCATGAAGAAGGGCAGCAACAGCCCGCCACAGGTGGTTATCATTAGTACTTGAAAGAAACCCACGCTCTCACATATATTACAAACAGAATAGCAGCATCAGCTACCACTTCACAGCTACAGTCATGGACCAATGAGCATGATTTTACAATTAATTTTCTAAGCAGAAAACCATGATTTTACAACTGAAAGCATACAATACAAGGAAAATGTCCATAACATGACAAAAATTTTGTGCAGTATGTTAAAATGACTAGTGCTTCTTTAACTCCAATTAACCTCCACAACTCATGTTCACATTTCCAGAAATTTATTCACTGCTAAAAACCTGTCACCTTGCGAGAAACTCTTATCTTATGGTATCATTTCACCCTTCAATGGGCTTCAAGCCATACTGGGACAGGTACTGAAAAAGGAAAATGTTACAGTGTTAAAGATATGGAATCAGTTAACTTTTTTAACTGCTAAGCAAATAGACAGATGAGATAAATGAAACTTCAATATTGAAAGAGCAGAATCTGCTCCATCATCTAAAACTTTGCAGAAGAAAAATGATTTTATACATTCGAGGCGGCATTGGAAAACTCAAAACAAAAACCGAAGGGTATCAACTGCAAGATAATGCACCATAACAATAGGGTTCATAAAGTTTAGCAGCTACATACCCAAAGAATGGAAAATAACAGCTCAAAAAGAAGCCCAAGAATAATTAGAAAAAACCTAAAGTAACTTTTGGTCACAACCCACATAACCAATTAGGGAAGAAACAATAATAAGTGACCACCATGATCATCACATGTCGCATGTTGACATAGAAGGGTTCAGCCAAACAGCCAAAAATTCACTAGAATACTGTCTTCTGCTCTAAGAGTAAATACCCAGAAATTTAATTGAGGCATTTTGCAGAACATATGTCTAAAGCAAAATTACCACAGGATAAAGCAAGCTCTGATAACTAGGTTTAACCCAATTACAATTGTGCAAAGTACACAATAGGATATAATGTCAAAAGATAATGCAATTAGTTCCCATTTATTCTTTTTTACTTAAACTTGTACCTGGTTAGGTCGAGGCTTTGGTGTCGACTGTGAGGCAACGTACTGCAAAATTTCAAAAACTCTTGTCTGTCCATAGCCTGCAGCCCTTTGCCAATACAAAACTACCATATCTCCAGCTCTAGTCCTTAGTTCCAACAAGTTACGATCAATTTCATTCTCATGCTTTGCTACGTATGGTCTAAAGAAGGAATCATATACATAAGAAGTTCCCAGACCAAATTAAAAGATTATGGGCAATTAGAATATAGATGACAATAAAAATTCATAATCTTATTGTTATAAACAATATACAGTTTGTTATTTGGCTCAATGAAAATTACATACTTTGGTTTTTGGGTACCACAGATATATAAAGAATGCGAACTTTGCTTCACTGTACATTGGAACCCTTCAAGGAAACAAGATACAGAAACAGAATATGAAGAAACCAAATTGCTAGACATATTTTTAAGCCAATTAAATAAAGCCCAAAAATTTTCACCAATATCAAAATAAGAAATGCTACCATGAGATAAAAGCATCACCAATTCTCTCACAAACTGTTAAAACAGCAACCAAAATCCTATAACAAAAAGCAAAATACACGTATCAAAAATGTATTCTAATAAATCACCAAACCACAAATAGCAATCTAAATACATACCAATGCTGCAGCAAGCGAATTCAAATAACTTTAAATTTCAACCAAAAAAAAAAGTATAAACATAAAAATGCAGAACAGAAACAGAAGTTAAAGTTGCTGGAAACTTACACGAGTCCTCTTGTAAGAAACGATCCAATCATTTTCTCAGTGATCAAAATGATGTGAAACCTACAACTGGCGGATAGCTCTAAGCTAATTATAGAAAAACCAACTGCTGAAAATCAAATTAATCTTCACTTCAACTCGATTTTATCACCAATCAAACAAACCAGTTATTCAACGATGCACCAAATTTACAGATTTCATAACAATTTTTCGTAACAAACAAGAATTAAATGTACCAAAATCTATAAGAAACTAAACAGCACAAACTGAGGCAAAAACAATGCCTTAGATGCTACTCAAAATCACCAAATGGAGAAAAAAAATAAAGAAATTATCAACCATGAAGTAACACTCAAAATCATTATAGTGTAGAAAATAAATCAAGTAAAGAGAATGAGAGACTGATTAGTACCATCCTGTGACTATTGTTATCTGAAGAAAACCAACCATTGTTATCTGAAATTGATTCTAAAAGTATGCTTTTTCAACTATAAATAGGATCATAGAAAGTGGAATCTAGAGTAGTGCAACCTTTCCATCTTGGTAGATAAATGCTGATGCTTCAATATAAGCTACAGCTTGATACCTGACAAGACAAAAGAACATCAAGTTCCCATCATTTTAAATAGATCTAACAACTTTAAAGCATTAAACTAAAGGACCAACAAAGAGAGCTAAAGTACGCAGAAAATTCATTTAATCATGTGCTGCATGTAACAGAAAGAAGCAAGAAAATAGATGGTCTATCAACAAGTATAATAAATAACAGGTCAGAGATATCAACTAAATTAATTGTAAGGATTGTTAAACGTAAATCAGCAAAGAGAAAATTATACCTTCTGTAAAGCTTCCGTCTGCCCCTCTTTATACAGAAGAGACTTCTAGCATTCATTTCATTCTCCATAGCAAGAGCTTACCCACATTTTGACATTAACTGATTTTTTTCTCTCCAAGTTCCTTCTCACAATGGCTAATTTTTGTTTTCAGTTGTCTTAGTTTTGTTTTAGCACTACCAATAGCAACCTTGGCATCACCTAGCTGGTCTTTAAGGGATTTCTCCTCATTTCTGCTGCTCTTGCCAGTTAGTACACCCTACACCAAGAGCAGTTACAACGGCTTTCTTTAATACAACTTGGTTCGCTGACAAATGACAGCAATAACAAAGTCAATGGGCTAAAACAAACAAAGCCAACATGTATAGGGACTCCTTACCTGGTATTCATTTTCATTATCTTCCAAACTCTTAGAAAGTTCCTCAACTCTCTTTTTGAGATCAGCTGCGCCTTCTTCAAACTTTTTGACAGCAGAGGCATTCTCTTCTACAGATTGCTTCAGCTCTTCAATATTGTGAACAATCTAGCAATATTAAGATCCATAGTCCAATGTGGAATCAGCAAATGGAAAAAATGAGAGAGAAGATGCAAAGAGATAAAGTTTTTACTTCCCCACCCCTGCTGGCTTCCTTTTCAGTGGTCGAGCTTGACACCTGCTTTTCCATTTCCTGTATTTCCAGCTGTGTCCATTCTGTACTTATTCACAAGAATTCAACCTTCAAGGGAATAGAAGGAAGCAGAAAAAACAATGAAGTAGCATTAAAGTTTTTGAATGAATTGTAAAAAAAATAACTCCCTTAGTTACTTCATTCATTAGATCAATCAAAAAAGCTGTCATCTTCCAAAAACTAACTTCAAATATTCACAAAACCTCTATAAACATTCTGACTAAATCTTGTTTTCACAATTCCAAATCTGCTATATAACAAAATGAGTGAATTCCTATTCTCCTTCCCTCTATTGACTGTAGTCAGCAAGCTATATACATTCATCCCAAAAAATTGACAATGTTACTTGTCTATTCCTCTAGAACTTTTTCATCCTGCAAATATTTTGATTTAATAAGTTAGAACATATTGAATATTCAATCTACACTGATAAGCTAAAGTGTCCATAAAACATTTTCCAACCTGATTTCTTTATCTTCCTTTCTCCTTATACCAATCTCTTACAATCTTGGATACAAAAACAGCCCATTCTGATCTCACCTCATTCATCTCCTCTATAGTATAACTTTGCTTGTTGTTGAACTGAGATTACAATAAAATTTAAGTTAAGTACAACAATAAAATCAGTGTATAAGGATGAAGGGATTTATAATTATGGATATCTTGCCTTCTCACAAAGGACATTGGGCTCTTCAATAATTTCCTTCATATATTTGAGCACATAATACCCACATTCCTTATGTCCTGGCTGTCTTGGTGCCTGCACTTTCAAAATAGACATATTAGATACAGTACAACTTCATTATCATATTTAAATAATCGTTGCTCAATTTTCAAATTGAAATTCAAACTTACCTTGACATTTATCCACCAGTTACTCCTTTTCCTTTTCAATTCAGTAGCTGACTTCCATAGTATTACCCCTCTAGCAAAATAGGCAGAAAATACATAATATATGTTAATTATGTAGTGATTAAAGCCGGCACCAAATACCATATAAGAATGACACAACTTACTGTTTCACGACCTCCATTATGTCTTCCTTGGCTTTTTTATGCATGGAATCAAGGTAGAAGACTTCACATGAGGCCATATTAATGACAATCAAAGTCCAATGGTATCTAACAACCAGGTTTTCAACAACAAAGTAAGTAACTTTGAAGAATAAGCAACCGAAAAAAAATTGTGATAAGTTTTGTTTAATCCAGAAATCATACCCTGGGTTGTAAGGAATGAACACGTAGTTCCTGTCCTCCAACCGTTTGAGCTTTTCAGCCAATGATTGAGAAGTCGCAAGACGCATTTTGGCTTTTGCAATTGCACCTCCTACTATGGTTGTGGGGTTTACAAACCCAAACTTTACTGGACTAGAGTCAAGTTGAAATTTTTGAAAGAGATAACTACAAGTAGAAAAGACAAATGAAATGGCATTGTTAAATTATAATAATGATAAACAAAATTTAATGTTGATAAAGACAACTCAGCTTTAATAATGAAACAAATGAAATAGATACCTGCCATACAAAGATATGCAATTTTGTGACAGTTCGTCAAAGTTAACAACATGTCTACAATCTTCACGATTCAGATATGTAGACACAGAGTACCCAAACAAACCTTCATCGAACTGGACCTTGACATAGTCAGTATCATCTACCATCAAAGATTCTACTAAAACCTCAAACATGTCAACAGAATCTGGATTATCAATTTGATGCTTCTCAGTTTGTAGCGCTTTCAACTCCCTCTTCGCGCCTTTCTTATTACAACTTTTTTGTTCATTGGATGGGGACTACATAAAAACAAAAGGTGCAACAAATTGTTCAGCAGCACACACTAGTAAATAACAAGAAAAAAATGCATGCTAAGTTTTTATCCTACCTCTTCAAAGACAAGCTCTCTTGGCCAATTCACATGTTGTCCTACTACATCAAGTACAGTGATAACAGCCCCCTTTTCATCTGCTCCACACCAAGGGACAGTGGCTTCACCATCCATAATCACTTCAACTGACACACGCCTGGTTGCCTTATTATTGTCATCTTTTTCATACACTGAACCAGCTACAACAACTATAGTATCTGAACCCCTCATAATGGCTAAATTACAAGCTACCTGACCAACATAATATTGCAAATAGAATAGGTTATAGTACATGTAAATAGTTGAATATTCAAAACCTAATGAATTTAATATAATTTACTTACCGCTGATGAGAAGTCCTCCTCAACCTCCTCAGGGACAGAAGTTTCCATATCCTTTAACTTCAATTTATTCTTAGCATTCGTGTTGGCAGTTGATGGTTTTTCAGCCACTGCGTCACATTCATCTTTCAACTCCACTGGCCCTTGCTCACCCTCCTTTTGGGGCACTGGAATAGTATTACTGGAGTTTCCAGACTTCACTTCATTCAATTGTGCTCTTAGCTGGGCTATGATGTCATCTTTCTCTGCTAACTGTCTAATAACATCCTTAATACGTCTCTTTTCTTTGTAAGCACCTTTGAAATATGCAGTTGGTGTCACATATTTCCCCACCCCCCTAACTCGACCACTATGCTCCTCAGTTCCCAAAGCCTTAGCTAGAATGTCTTGTCTATCAGTGGGGTCTACGACTTCCGATTCTGCTTGCTTTTGGATCTCCTCCTACAACAATTATAAGTTAGTCACTATATACACAACTTATATGCTAATAACAAGCATTTGTATAATGTAAATTTTTTGTTTCAATTTGTTTACTTACAATTTTCTCAATCACAGGAAGAACATTTGGATGGTAATCACCCGTCTTCCTTTTCCTACCTCTTTTCCATAACTCTGAACGGTCAATTGCTGTATCATAATTTCCCGTTTCTTTGCGCTACCAGCCAATAAAAAAATGAAACAATTACCATGGAAACCATGAAATCAGATTTGATTAATGAAAAATTTAAGCCTAAATAAATTACCATTTCCTTCTCCACATGAAGGTAGCCTTTCCTCCCTGTTGTATGATCATATTTATTTTCTCGTCTCCTGGCCTGTTGTTTGCCTCTCAATTCCTTCAAGCACAAACAACTATTTATATTAAGTAACTTCAACATTTGGATTAAATAAAAACAGGTAAACTGAAGACAAAGCTGGTATACTGTATCTCTTCTACGCTATTAATTCATTATTCCAACTAACAATGTAGCATAAAATGTAGGAATTTAAAGTCATAATTGCATCAACTATAAATGGAAATAACCTAACAAGACTTATACAGTTAATACCTTCCATTCATTTGCGAACCGACTTCGAACGAATTTCTCCCAAACTTCATCACTAATAAAATTGTATTCATCTGGCTTATTTGCTAGGGCATCTTTAATACTCCCACATTTCAACACCCGTTCTGAAGTTAAAACAATCTTAAACTGCCGCCATGCCCTTGAAGCTTGTTTCATGACATAATCTTTGTGGACCGGATCAACATCGTAGTGGTTCTGGAATTTTAAATGGAAAAAAAACGAATTATGGACTCTAGCAAAACTATTATATGAAAAAACAACACTTATATAACCAAAAATAAAGATAATTTTCATACCAAAACTGATTCCCATATTCTATCTTTTGTCCCTTGATCCACGAGTCTCCAATCATTTACTAGTATTGAGGTTGCATTGCGGGCTTCGAGACCGATGGTTGAAATAAAGTTGTCCGAAATAGGCCCTTCTTCTGGCGTATTGTACTCATTAAATTGAATTCTAATTCTTTCTTCGTTAGGAGCTCTATTTCTCTTAACATTCTTGCAAATTCCTCTTGTTCTATGAGAAGTTGTTGAACCACCCTCAGTTTGATCGTTACTGGACTGTTTTTCTCCACTCATTCTTACAACCTGCACTAAAAAAAAAAACTGTTAAACAGCCACTCAAATACTTCAAGTTATACAACATAGCATGGAATATAAGAGAAACACAAATATATGGTGATGTAACATGACCAAGCAAAATAACATAAACATTAATCAGCACTACCACAATCTCAATTGTCTTTCCTCTATGGTTCATTTATCAACCCAAACACCCTCGCAATTATAACGAACATAGTTGATATCATCATCATCAACTGTATCAAATGATTCAATATTAGGTAAAACATTTACGAATGGATGATGATCAACCAAACTAGGTATTTGGTCATGAATTCTATCGATTTTGTATGATTTGTCACTGGAAAATTGTACCACCGACCATCTACCATCACTTGGGTCTGTTACAGAAAACACTTGCTTTGCTTGTGCAGCAAGGATGAAGGGATCTGACTTGTGGCCAATACGAGTAAGATCCACCAATGTCACACCTAGGTCATCCACTCTCACACCCCCATTGCTGTCCACCCAATCACACTTAAAAATTGGCACAGTTAGTATATGATAATCAAGAACCCAAATCTCTCTTATAACTCCATAGAAAAGCAAGTCTCCCGTAATTGGGTTTTTGTCTTTTGAACTTGCAACCTGCATTGTTGTTGCCTTGACACTAACTCCACTATTTTGATGGACTTTATCATCTTCGTGATCTTTTGTATGGAAGTGGCAGTTGTTGATGATATAGCCTGAATATCTTGTGACATATGAACGAGGCCCTGGAGCTAACCATTTCAGCGTAGAAGAGACGGGCTCATCATTATTTATTGAATTCGAAACCTAGTAAGAAATAAAATACTATGTTAAATGAAATGCAAATATGTTAATGAAGCTATATACACAAGACAATGCAAATAAAGAAACAGTTTACCTTTTCTTTAAACCATTGGATAAAGCTTCGATTGTGTTGGGTTTGCAACCACTTAGCATTTTTTGCTTGCCTTGGGAAACGCTTCTTTAACACTTACATATGCTCGCTAAGTTGCCAAAACAAAAGAGATAAAATATAATTAGTGATAAATTGAACCTCACAAAAAGCACAACGATGGAACAAAGGAAGAGAGAGAGAGAGAGGGAGAGACTAACTCAATGTAAGGTTGCACTTCCTCTGTGTTTTCCAACACATATAGATGAGCTTGCTCCCAATCTTCAGCAGTGATGGAGATCACTCTACCCCCAACCAGGGGACTATCAACTTCATCTACATTAATATCATTTAAATACTTCCCACTAAATTCAATCGCTTCTGTTGCAATGTAACACTCTGCAATACAACCTTCAGGACGATTTCTATTTTGGACAAACCCTTTTAGAATTTTCATGAAGCGTTCAAAAGGGTACATCCATCTTAAATATACTGGACCACACAACCTGACTTCTCTAACCAAATGGACCGTTAGATGGACCATTATGTCAAAAAAAGAAGGTGGGAAGTATTTCTCTAGCAAGCACAACGTAACCACTAGATCACTTTCTATTTGGTTTAATTTAGGCACATCAACAACTTTGGTGCAAATATCATTAAAGAACATACAAAACCTTGTAATAGCACATCGAACATGCTTAGGCAAAATTGATCTAATGGCCAAGGGTAAAAGTTGTTGCATAAGGGCGTGACAATCATGGGACTTCAAACCAACAAACTTTAGATCATCCAATGACACAAGATTCTTAAAGTTTGAACAATATCCGAATGGGACTCGAAGGTCATACAAAGTTTGACAAAAAAATCTGCTTCTCTTTCTTACTTAAGGAGTAGCAAGCAGGAGGCAAGTACGCTCGGTTGTTTACAACCTTCGGTTGTAACTCCTTTCGTAAACCCATGTGCACAAGATCCATTCTAGTGTTTAGACTATCTTTTGTCTTCCCAGGAATGTTCAACAATGTGCCGTAAATGCTCTCACATACATTCTTTTCAATGTGCATGACATCTAGATTGTGACGAACATATAAATGTTTCCAATACGGGAGAGTAAAGAAAATGGATTTTTTCTTCCAACACACATTTTCATTGAGTTCAACCTTTTTTCTTTTTTTATCCTTATTCTTCCCCCAAGTGTGTTCTACCCTATCTTGTTTTTGTAGTATTTGCTCTCCCGTTAGTGGTCTTGGGGCAACATCAAATTCTTGATGCCCATTGAAGGCCTTTTTCAATTTTCTGAAAGGATGGTTTTTTGGGAGAAATCGCCTATGACCCATGTACACATTTTTCTTCCCATGTTTCAATCTACATGATGATGTTCCTTCCTCACATATTGGACAAGCATAATAACCTTTTACAGAGTAACCAGAGAGATTGCCATAAGCAGGAAATTCATTAATTGTCCACAACAATACTGCTCGAAGGTTAAACATTTCTTGCTTATAGGCATCATACACTTGAACACCTTCTTCCCAAAGCATGTTCAAGTCATCAATTAAAGGAGCCAAATAAACATCAATGTCATTTCCTGGTTGACGCGGACCCGATATCAAGAGAGACAACATCATGAATTGCTTTTGCATGCATAACCATGGAGGAAGATTATACGTAACCATTACCACAGGCCAACAACTATAAGTACTGCTTAGGCTACTATGTGGATTAAACCCATCAGCTGATATAGCTAATCGGAGATTTCTATGTTCAACACTAAAATCAGGCCACATACGATCAACAAGTTTCCAAGCAGGGGTGTCTGCTGGGTGTCTAAGTTTACCATCATTAACTCTACCCTTGGCATGCCATGTAAGATTTTGGGCAATTTCAGAAGATTGAAATAACCTCCTAAATCTTGGAATGGGAGGAAAGTACCACACAACTTTTGCTGGAATGCCTTTCTTAGGTTTAGATGTCTTACGTGTTACTTTCCATCTCGACAAGCCACATGTAGGACAACTTGATTCGGATGCATACTCTTTTCTATATAAAATGCAATCATTAGGGCATGCATGTATTTTTTCGTAAGACAAACCTAGAGAAACCATGGTTTTCTAAGCTTCGTACATGGATGTAGGCATCTCATTATTGGGTGGTAACATATCGGATAGGAGGTCAAGTAACTCGGAGAAACTTTTGTCAGACCAACCATATTTTCCTTTAATATTGTATAGTTTCATTAAGGCAGAAAGTTTTGTGTGTGATGTGCATCCTGGGTACAAGGGCTTCTCAGCATCTTCAAGTAACTTATCAAAACATTTAAGGTCATCCTCATTATATTTGAATGCATCATTGACCATATCAAATGTAGCGTATGGATGATTGTCTTCAGAACATTCAGCAAATGATGAGTTTATGGTTTTAGGTGGATTAACCGAAGTTGGCTCCCCATGCCAAATCCAAGTGTCGTACTTAGTGTCAAACCCTTTCCTAAATAAATGGGCTCTAATTTCCTCTTGGGTGTGAAAGGCAATACATTGACAGGATTTGCAAGGGCATTTCATAAGGTTTGAGTTGTTACAGTGTGTAGTTGCAAACTGTAAGAAGTTATTCACCCCATCGGAATACTCCTTAGACAATCTATCTTTCCAAATCCAAGATTTATCCATCAAGCGAAATAAAGAAAAAACCTGTTCATATAATATTCACTTTAGTAATCTTATACAACATTCAATTTAATATTTAATAGAAGGATTTAGCTTTAAAATATTTGAATAGGTTATTTATTATCTTCAAAGTACGTGGCGTTGTTTACACCTCAGTACAGACCAGTATAGTGCCTATTCAGGTTCACCACTGGAATATATGTCGAGGTTTCCAGCCGATATACTTTCGAAGAATAACGTGAATGTTTTTCCCCATTTTTTGGAAACGTGCAATATGTACGTGGTCTAATTTCTATAAAAGGTACTAAAAGTTAAAATCTAATAAGAGGATTTAGCTTTAAAATATGGAAAAAATGTGATATTAATTATTATTAAACAAGCAAGCAACAAATAGTAGACAAGCATCATAATAAAGCATGCATATAATCCATGAAATCATTCACCACAAATTCATCCACAGTAATTCAATTATTAAAAGATATTATTTCTGCAAAAGTATCACCTATAATCAGTTTGATCGAAGTTAAATTATTTCTATCAAGTGCTGTATAGAAAATAATTAATCATCTAAATAATTAGGCGTTTCTTCAAAAAATTCAATGTACCTCAAATTGATGCCCAATGTCAACCAATTGCAAGCTGTAATTACCTGTAGAATGAAATTTAATCAATTTAGAATTAATATATAGACACTGAAAATGGACTATAGAAAAAGAAATTTGAAACAAGAATTGTAATGGCTGATCTTGAAGTAAAATCCTATTGTGATGAACAAATTCTACCACTGACAGTTAGTGTTACAACCGTAATAACTACAATTCAATTGTGTAAGTTCTATAGTGTGTTAAAGCATTTTCATATCTTCAGGATTAGAAGTCTTTGCCATGCAGTCTAACATTTACATAATCATCACTCATTTCGTTTAAAGCATGCATGATTCTTTGAGAGTTGAATATTACCTGCCCTTAACACTTATGCTGTCTACAAGATTGAGAGTAGATTGAGAGTTGTAACCTGAAATAAAATAAGAAGCTAAGAAAACAGAGGAAAAGATCAACACTGTTGCAACCAAGCTAAAGAGTAAAAGCACTTAGCAAGGTCCTACTTTGAAATGGTATGATCAGAAGAAGACAAAGAAAAATGGGTGGAGAATTGGAAAAGAGAGGGGACAACAAGGACCATCACTACAGGCAACTAACATGAAGTGGAGTTGTCACAATAACATGCAAAAAAGGAAGATGTGGGGCAAATGAAGTTTCTCAACAGGAGCAAATCCCATGATATTGACAGACCCAACAACGATGGATCTATGCACAACTATAGTTAGAGAGAGAGAGAGAGAGAGAGGGTGAGTGTGTAACCCACTTAGGACAAACACAGTTCCATCCTCTTATTTATCCACTAAAAGATCTCTTACTTTCCTCTTGTCTGTACCATTATTTGTTGGTGGGTCTGGTCGAGGACTTAAATCAGATTAGAAATGGGGGGCAGAGACAATCCAGATTTATTTTCGTTTTGGATCTTTTAAGAAAAAGACGGACTCCACAGCAATGACAGCAAAAGTATGTTCTCACAGTAATTGAAATAATATATAGATGGTGATTGACAATCTTATTACAAGAAGATGCTTTATTAATTTAGGGCTGGCCACTATGTATTACAAATCATCCCACTTTTGGATTTTGTTTTTGATGCTGCAAAAATATGCTTAACAGAGATTCACTAGTACTACTACAATCATGTCATAAAACACTAGCATTCCTTCTTCTTTTTCTTTTTCTTTTTTTCTTTTTCTTTTTTGTATATATGAAAAATCTGTTCAGTGTTGAAGCAAATATCCTACTAACTTTAAGTTCAAGCAAAGATGTCTAATGGTGTAATAATTTCTTAACAAAACAGGTGGGAAGGCCTACATCTCTGCCGAGTGCTCAAAAGCACTGAAAAAGCAAAACTTTTTTCAGGGTCCCCATCCGGGCTATTCCTTTTAAAGAGAATAGAAGAGAATATAGTTTGACAACGTCACATCCCGAGAAAGGTAGTAGAGTATCCAAGAGGTAACTGGTACGACTTGGAAGTTTAAAGAGAAAAAAAAATAGTGTCCAAACAAGTCATCTCTTATTGAGTGTGTTGTGCCATTATGTCAGTTGGGGTTGGTGGAGAGTGTTGGCCAGCATTTGGACCAAACTAAGAGATATCTTTGTTTTCTACTATAATAATAAATATGAGTTCACTACTCGCCTTCTTTTAAGTAACAGACTTTCATTGCAAGTTTCATATAAAGAATATCTACTATAATGATCAAACCTTGTTCAGTTGTTTACTGCCTTAGCAGAATAAGATTCTGTTTTTTCATTCATCATCAAAACCAAAACTGTGCCTTGACTGACTAATATAATGCAGCAAGGAAAAGGACTTATTCTTCAGTAATTGCCCATTGGCACTATCCAAATTCATTAACTCACAAAATGATGCACATGAGGATGAAAAAATTTAAAAAGAAAACCATGGCCTTGTGTGCTTTCAACTTCTAAAAATGCGTATTTACCAATGCATTATAAATCAATATCGACCACATGATTTTCAGAATTAATTAAAAAAACAACATCGCCACATAATCTTACTAAATTTTGAAAACAAACAACCCTGAACTTTTCTCGGGAGTATGCAATTTAGAACGTCTAAACTATGTAGTAATGAAAAATCAACAAATCATAAATCAGTAGAAACATAATAACTTGAATTTTTAAGAATTAAAAAATTTCTACATTTGCTTACGAGCTCTATGAATTGAAGGCCTAGTCTGGCAGCCTCGATATCAGCAAACCTAACCAAATCGATGAAACCAGGAAGGTAGCCTCTTCCAACAAGGAAAACCAAGTGTTCGTCAATCAATTTTGGCTTTCCATCTCCTTCTGTTAGGCCAACACAAAGGTTACCCAGTGAATCTTCTATGCTACTTCCTTTCTTATATCAAATGGTGATGTTGAAAGAAGATGAAGTAACAATACCAGAGCCTTACTAGAATATATCAACTGCTTGTGTTCTATGGAACCAGCAGCAATATTAGATAGCACCCAAGCCGCTTCCTGTATATAAAGCAAATCTTCCAGTAAGAATGGTAGTAGAGGAGAATTAGACCCAAAACAAAAAAGTAATAATAGTGATAACAACTCACCTTCTTCAAAACCCTGTGCTCACTCTTCAAGCAGTTTACAAGAACGTCTATAACTTTCTCTGGAAATGTTATCAACGTTAGAGTTTCACATGTAATATGCAGTAAAAATTTCTCAAATTTGCAAGCAGAAAGCAGTTAACTAGCCTGCGATTTCACGTCCAGGAACAAGAATATCAGAAATTGTGTTTGAATCACCAGCCACAAGATTACCCAAACTTCGCAGCACCTAAGTTTATAAATTAACCAGCCAACAAATTAATGGACTTAAAAAAACAAAGTCACATTAAATAATGATTTTAGGCAAGTTTTGCAAATTAATTAACTAAGAGATTTGGACCAAACTAAGAGATTTCTTTGTTTTCTACTATAATAATATATATGAGTTCACTACTTGCCTTCTTTTAAGTAACAGACTTCCATTGCAACTTTCATATAAAGAATATCTACTATCATGATCAAACCTTGTTCAGTTGTTTACTGCCTTAGCAGAATAAGATTCTGTTTTTTCATTCATCATCAAAACCAAAACTGTGCCTTGACTGACTAATATAATGCAGCAAGGAAAAGGACTTATTCTTCAGTAAATGCCCATTGGCACTATCCAAATTCATTAACTCACAAAATGATGGACATGAGTATGAAAAAATTTAAAAAGAAAACCATGGCCTTGTGGCTTTCAACTTCTAAAAATGCGTATTTACCAATGCATTATAAATCAATATCGACCACATGATTTTCAGAATTAATTAAAAAAAAAAAAACAAAATCGCCACATAATCTTACTGAGTTTTGGAAACAAACAACCCTGAACTTTTCTCGACAGTATGCAATTTAGAACATCTAAACTATGTAGTAATGCAAAATAAACAAATCATAAATCAGTAGAAATATAATAACTTGAATTTAAGCATTAAAAAATTTCTATATTTGCTTACGAGCTCTATGAATTGAAGGCCTAGTCTGGCAGCCTCGATATCAGCAGACCTAACCAAATCGATGAAACCAGGAAGGCAGCCTCTTCCAACAAGGAAAACCAAGTGTTCTTGAATCAATTTTGGCTTTCCATCTCCTTCTGTTGGGCCAACACAAAGGTTGCCCAGTACATATGCTACTCCCTTTCTTATATCAAATGGTGATGTTGAAAGAAGATGAAGTAACAATACCAGAGCCTCACTAGAATATATCAACTGATTGTGTTCTATGGAACCAGCAGCAATATTAGATAGCACCCAAGCCGCTTCCTGTATATAAAGCAAATCTTCTAGTAAGAATGGTAGTAGAGGAGAATTAGACCCAAAAAAAAGTAATAATAGTGATAACAACTTGTTATAATCTCTGCTCCTTCTCAAACCGCACACAACTCACACACAACACAGAACACTAAATCAGAGTATGAAGCTAGATTAAGATAGGAATTTCTGGAAATTCTTCAATTCATTAGAATGGATTCCTAATACAAGTGAAGGTGGCAGACTCTTCAAGAGGTCTGCTAGCTCTCCCAAGAGATATGCTACACACAATTCCTGATTGATTTCCCTCCCCCTTCTCTCCCCTATATTTTCTCTAACTAACTTCACTTTTCCCTAAGCAATAACCAACTCACAACAATCCCATACCCGTGGCCCCATCACTGCTGACTCACTCAATTCCCTCCTCTACCCTTTGCTTATTCACTGCTAACTCACTCAATTCCCTCCTCTACCCTTTGCTTATTTGACTTGTTACGCATAGAATAAGTAAACTTGATTGGGGCCCTATCACAACTCACCTTCTTCAAAACCCTATGCTCACTCTTCAAGCATTTTACAAGAACCTCTATAACTTTCTCTGGAAATGTTATCTACGTTAGAGTTTCATATGTAATATGCAGTAAAAATTTCTCAAATTTGTAAGCAGAAAGCAGTTAACTAGCCTGTGATTTCACGTCCACGAACAAGAATATGAGAAATTGTGTTTGAATCACCAGGCACAAGATTACCCAAACTTCGCAGCACCTAAGTTTATAAATTAACCAGTCAACAAATTAATGGACTTAAAAAAACAAAGTCACATTAAATAATGATTTTAGGCAAGTTTAGCAAATTAATTAACCAGAAGAAAATGAACCATTTCAACGTTTTTAACATAAGCACGAACAGATTTTTAAGAAAAAATTATTTAATTCAATAGCTCAAAATGTAGACGATCAATCATTTGCATCTTACCGGGATGAGCAGCTGCAAACTATTTGATGTTGCCAATCTTTCTACAAGTAATTTAAGGACATCACTCATCACCAGCCGACTGGTAGCAACATTTGAGAGGGTTGAGAGATACAACTACCCATGCCACTTCAGTTGCTAATTCCTCATCCCTGGAAGTGACAAATTATTTGATTATATACAAAATGCTTATGCAACAACAGAAGATTTTCCAGTTTTTTCTCCCCATTACCAAATAAATGCAGTGAAATAAGTCTTTCCCAAACCAAAGTTCGACATCACAAAATAAAACAGTTGTAACCAAATGATAAGGTTCAATATTGCAGTAAATTTCGAACTCCAAACAAGCTTTTATATCAAATCCTCCTCATTCAAAATTCCTCGACAGAAAATAACAACTTTTACTTCATTATCCATTTCCCTCTGTGGCAAAAGTTTTTGCTTCTTCGGTAGGATTCTCTTTGATATAAAAAGTTATTTCTGAAATGATTTTTCTCAGAGGATTGGAGAATTTTATAGATCTCACCAACAAAATAATGGTTGAAACAAACAGCAAAACCAAAGACTAGATCTCACATAGATAAATGTTGGTGGTTTAAAATCAAAACTTCCAAGAAGAGTTTTAGAAAATCAGTCCAACAATATTATACATTACCAACCCCAAACATCCAGAATTCAAATCAAACCACTCTCCATAATTACAAAGACAACTTTCCACTTACGCTTTCTTCAAGTGACAAAGAACGCTAACGACTGCAGTTTTCTCGCGCAGATCGTGGTGGACAAAACGCGATTGCGGCTTTCTCGTGTACCTTTGGTCGTATATATGCAGCTGCAAAACAAGACAGTAGGGTTAATTACCGAAGAACAGGACAAGATTCGAGTGGGAAATCGAGAGGGAAATCGAGAGGGAAGACAGAATCGAGAGGGAAATGGAGCGGGAGGACAGAATCGAGAGGTAAATCGACAGAATTTGCAAGAATTGCAAGAAGAACGAGGGAAAATTGCAAGCGGGAAGAGTTGGGATTTTAAAGTTTGTTCGTAAATGTTTGATTTTTACTCAACTGATTCTCAATCATTCAAAAATTAAATCTGATCATAAAATTGCAAGCCAGCATAATCAATTTTTTAAAAAAAAAGTAAAAGATGAAATTTTAATATACCAAAATCTCATTCATTTTCTTCCAATTTAACTTATCAAACAAAAATTCCAGATTTTATCATAGTCGAAAAAATCGAAAACCCTTAAAAACCCAGGTTAGAAACGATCGATTGACAATGAAATTCACAATCTCTGATCGAAAAACGATCCACAAATCCCAAATCCAAAATCAGATTCACAATCAAAATCGAAGGACATAGATAGAGAATCCCAAATCAGATTCACAATAAAAATCGAAGGAGATACATAGAGAAATCTTACCGAAAAGAGAGAGCACCGAGAGATCTTCAAGGAGAGGGAAGCCGTGCAGACCTTGGTGGACAGAACGCAAACAGCTGCAGTTTTCTCCTGCAGATCGTGGTGGACAGAAAGCGATTGCAGCTTTCTCGTGTAGCTTCGGTCGTATATATGCAGCTTCAAAACAAGATAGTAGATTTGAGTGGGAAATCGAAAGGGAAATCCGGAGGGAAGACAGATTCGATAGGGAAATCGAGAGGGAAGACAGACTCGAGAGGGAAGACAGACTCGAGAGAGAAATCGAGAGAGAACCGAGCGGCAAAGTGACAGAAATTGAAAGAATTGCTTCGGATGTCGCGGAAATTTGCAAGCGGGAAGACTTGCGATTTTTAGGGTTGTCGCGGGAAAGGTCGAAAAAGGAGGGGGAAGGGGATTATAGATTAGGTTTCCTTTTATATTTACTAATTTCTTTTTTATTTTTTTAATTAACTATATGTGTCACATATTCAATTAACGTCACAGCAGTTGGTCCATTTTTTTGTTAGGTGTGACATATATGTGTTTGATCGATTTCCAGGTTTATATATGTGTCATTCTCTTAGAAACCGACACAAAATTTGTGACACAAAAACACTCTTTTCTTGTAGTGCAACTTAATTATCAGACGTCAGAACCAATAGATGTAGCTAGTAGACACACAGTAACATAAATAATTTGAGTTATAATATACCTTTATGTTTCGACGATCTTTTGATGTATCAGCCCTCATTTCTAGAGCAGTCTGCTCCTCGTGGTTGGAAGTGCTTGACAACATGATGCATGCAAAAGGGTATTATTTTTCTTCACATTTATACAAGCATTGTTCATGTTTTGGTTTTAATTTTGTCTAAAATATAATATGGCAAAATATATGAAAATAGATCTTTTGACACAAATTTTTTGACATAAAATTGGATAAAAAATTCTTACAATTAATTTATAAAATCTAAATGATTGAGATAATTGATTGGTTGATAACTCAAATTATTTTAGCTCTATCCCTTAGGCTAGTATTAATAGAAGTTTTAAGGTCTCTGGATGGCTTACCTGTGATTTTACGATTTTCTGAAACTTTTCTGCGATGCCAGAAGAAGCTGTCGCACATATATATACACTTCTAAGAAACAAATATTCTTAGAAAGAGAGACTCTTGCTAGAATATTGAAACGTGGAAACTTAAAAGTATTTTCTAAGTTCCGAGTGTGGTGACGAGTCCAAACGCCACGCCATCAACATTTTGTAATCATCTACATTAACTCTGAGAGCTTCTGATCATCCAAAGCCAAAAAGAACAAAAAAGAAATGACAAACTATGCGTGCATGCACAAACGTGTGGCTGCACTATTTTATTTTAATTTTACAGAGATTAATTATAACGATTATTTTTCAATTAAATATTATGAATGAAATTTTATTTAACTTAGATTACTGTGGATCAGAAACGGCTGCAGATATTTGGGCGTTAGACCAAATCATAAAATGGGCCTTTCATATCTAATATAAAAAATTAATCAAAATTTTATGAATATCTTTTCTTTTATTTAATAATTTCATCGTCTTTTGATTTTGTTAGTATTATACTATTGTTTTTCCGTTACTAAAGTTTATTAATTCATTTTTATTGTTTTTGACATATTATCAAGAAATTTTAGGAATCAAATATTTCTTCCAATGTTTTTCCTTTCTCTAATACTTTTGATGTATAGATTTCATTTTTTATAAGAGACATGCCTAGAATTAAAAATTAATTAAATTACAAACAATGAGAATAATAGTAAGATAAAAATATAAAACAGTAAAACTCAGAGAGTTATAGATGTAGGGGAATCATCATCAGATTAAATATTACAATCTTTGTTAGCAAACATGAGAGTGTTTGACATAGGCTTTTATGGAGTTGAAAGATAAGTTCTGCAGTGCAAGCAAAAATATAAAAAGTCAAGCATTAGTTTATAAAAGAATATTTGAATTTGTTGATATAAAATTCGGAGCCTAGGTGAAGCCGGCCCTGAATGCACAATCTTGTAGATGCCAAATAGATCCGCATCCATCAATTCATTGAAGTGTACAGGTGTTATCGATTAGATCTCGATATTAGCAAGAAAACAAACGGAATGTTTTACATTTTGAAAGCTTAAAACTTGGTACTTTATAGATGACTTTTTTCATTTGTCATTGCTCGATTATCTTCACAATTTTCTATTCTTTAGTGTTTGTCTAACATGGAGGAAACAACGACTTACCATTGACATCCCATATATGTACAAATACTTAATTACATAGTTGATTTGAAATATAATATCTAAAATGTCATCTAAACATCTTACCATTATGATGATTTGGTATTTTAAATTAATTAGCATGCAGTTCTATTGCGCGCCCACTTTTTAACTAGTTAACCTTAGTTTTTATTCTTTATTTTTTTACAATTTTACCCTTAAATAAAGTTACTAAAAGTCTAAAAAGAATCTGCGTAAAAAGTGTTAAAAATCTCGCAATAAGTTTTTTTTTTTTTTTTTGTCCTTTGGAATGATTAGCTTAATTCACTTTTCCCGCAATAACACACAAAAGTTAATTACATTAGGGTTTTAAAAAATCCAAATACCAACTGTTGTAATACTTGGAAGAACTTGGTTTCCACTTTTCTGGTTCGTCATAATTACTTTGCTTATTCAATCAGTAGGTTAATTGTGGTTAATGTTGTATAATTAAAAGTAGAAGGATTTTTTTTTTTTTTTACATTTTTTTCCTTCGCCAAACCAAAATTAAAGTTCTTTTATACCCATTGTAATCACTATTGTTTAACAAAATTTTTCACATGATATCAAGTTGGCGCCATGAAACTCCAAGAAGAGTGATAAAGAACTATTAAGATATTTGTTATTTTGTTAAGAATTGAAAACTACAAGCTAGTGTAATAAAAAAATAAAATTTTTAATTAAAGAATAATTCGGGAACTAATTGGGTTATATGGAGAGATTAATATAATTTTAAAAATTTTAATTGGATAAAACTTAAAAGTAAGTGATGAATTAAAAAGTCGGGATTGAATAGAATAACTCTTAATTAAAAGTCACGATGTGTACTATTGATCCAATAAATTTGATCAACCAAAAAATTGACATGTGTCCAATGTTTTGTGTATCAAAAATATACAAATACGAAAACACACTTAATAAATATCTCAGTGACAAATAAAAAATCCTTCACCGATTACTAAACAATTAAATTCCTTCCAATAGCAATGATTGCCACTCTTGAATAAAAGTATTCTACAATGGAGTTCGCACGTACTCAGTGTTTAATGTGTTCTACAAGTGAGCACCACCTAGCTGGAGGATTTGCTACACGAAGTTTCATGATGCTCGAAGTTAACATATATATATGGTGTGTGAGTATTAAATTAGTAGAGCAATCAAAATAATCCACATTACAAAAAACTCTATTGTTGATGCTGAAAATCGATCGACCTCCAGCTCAGCAGTAAAATTTGTATTTGTTGTGAAGGACCTGACTCAGCTAGAAGATAATGATGGAGTGTGCAGAGAAGAAGGGGAAAGTAGAGAATTTTGGGTCACGTCACTAGTAGAAATCGGATCTTATACAACATTCAGAAAACGCTGTAAAACACTTTTCACAGCGTTTTTCCACGTGTTGTTATCGACGGAGCTGTAAAAGTTTCGTAATCAATTACAACGTTTTATAATCGCTATATAAAAATGCTGTAACTATGTACTATACAGCGTTTTATAAACGCTGTAAAAAATATATTACAACATTTAAGACACGCTGTAAAAATCTCTTAACAACGCTTTAAAAACGCTATGCATGTTCACTGGAGAATTTGTTCATGTTATTCACAGCGCTTAGTAATTGTTGTAGAGTACTTTTTGCAGCTTGTTAAAAACGTTGTAATGGGATTTGACAACATTTATAAAACACTGTAAACAATGTGTAGTTTTTTTTTAAAATATAATTATATGAAAATGCCACCTATTTCATTCAGAATTTAATAACACACTCTAGTTGTTCAATGATATTTAAGTTTAATCCAATACTCATCATCAACCAATTGCAAATTTTTCATAAGCAAAGAACATAACTTTTGAAATATCTTATGTCATAACAATAAATATCTTGGTTTAATATCAAGTACACACAAAAATATCATCTCAATTCAGCTCAATATGACAACAAAATACCATAAACTATAGCATTTATCCAGTAACTAAGCACCAACTAGCTAGTCTAACTTAACATAATTCTTTGGCCAAGCAATGGTGCTTCCTACTGCATCACTAAGGACATGAAGTTCAGATGTAGGACGATATAAAGGTATACTCTCCACTTGTGCCACTGTCACCCAAATTTTCCAACAGTCTGGTCCAAGAAACATATGATGTACCTGTGAATGTGGATCTGTTGATGTAATTTTTCCTTCTCCCACGATAGAATCGGTTCCCATCCAATCCAACAATTTACATTGAGCATTCTCCAAATTTTTTGAGCCACAACCACCACTATTATTCTTTTCCATCTTTTACAATCCAACAAGAAAATTTAATTAGTCACAATACATCTTCCCAGATGTTATAAACAAACATAAACTATATTGTCAACAAAAAACAACTTTTAATCATAACTATAACCTGCACACAACTAACTAATTGAGAAACATGGAGAAATCATGAAGAAATGTAAATTCAATTGCTTATGATTAATAAAAAATTTTATTAGTGTTCTAGCCAAGACAAAGGTTACACTTTAGAACATAAACATGTTAAACTGATTTTACAAAACAAATCTTTATTTCTATCCTACAAAAATTATAGGTCATAGAAAGAGAGCTTACAACATAACATATGGCTTCCTTTTCATCAAACATTAATCAATCAGAATCTTTACAACATTAGCATTCTCTTTAGTGTAGCAACATAAAATTTGTCACTTTTTTGGCCTAAATATTAACGTAAATAAATCTTGACCGTTGCTATAAATCTACTTACTTAAGTAGAACCAATAAACACATCGAGATGGGTAAAGCATGATTCAAGCTAACCTGAATTTCTCTATGAAAATAGATACATTGCAAACACATGTACATGGCTTAAGCATCATTCAAGCAATATATTACAATATGCATTATACTCATCATGAAGTTCTAATTAAGAATAGAAAAGTATTTGAGGTACTCATCTAAGTTACTTATCATTTCTAAGCACTCATCTTGTGTTATAAATTTCGTTCAATCATATAAGACATCATGATTCTAGATTAAAGCAGGACTAGAAAAGAGCCATTGGTAAAGGAATAAAAAAAGAAGCAAAGATCTAGCAATGAAAATGGAATTCAAATCTTAAACATTTTCACAAATCTTGTGTAGGATAGTACTTAATATTGCCTTCTAGTTTTTAGTAAACAATCTATATATTATACTCATGGCACTCTTATTTTGATAGCATTCCCTTAGGTGATACTGCTTTTTATAATATTTTAAATCAGTTTTGGGATTATAATTAATGAAGAATCATAAAGTAAATAAATGTTTGAATTATACTTACTTGTGGAGTGTCTTGCATCCAATCGTTTACAAAATCTTGCATTATATCTACTCCTTGGTCCTGAAAAGTATTTGGCAATCTAATAAGTACTTTTTACAACACAATATTTTAGAGAACAACATTATGATTCTAAAATTAAAATCTAAACTGCATTTAATACATCATTAACACAATCATATGAAAAACCAACATAAATTGCATTGACTACCTGACGATTGACCACATGTTTGATTAATATGTTCTTAAGTTCATCATATTTGTTTTGAAGATCCATTAATTTATGTTGCATTTTTGTATTATTTGACTTGCTTAATGACTCTAAAGCCATTCTTGTTGGTGTAGCTCCAAATCCACCTCCTAACACCCTTCCTGGACGTTCTGGACCATATATATGGTCGATAGCATCTCCATTGATAGTAGAAGCATCACTTGATTGGGTTTTCCTAAATTCTTCAATTTTTTCCTATATCAAATATGAAAAATTTAGTCCAAGCAGTTATTAGTTTAGAGTAATATATAAGCATATGAAAATAAATGTAAATAGAAAAAAGTCTTTTACCATTGACTCAGTAACCTCTTCACTGCTTGGTTTCCCATCTTTGTTAGAATAAGCCTGAATCCACACATCAACTCTGGTTATCGATTTTTTAGGATTCTCTTGAGTCTACACTTGTAAGCATGATAAGTAATTGAAAAATTGTACAATCTGGTTGAAAAAGTAATTGAACAATCTGATTGAAATTTACTAGTAAATTTTACCATTTCATATCTTAGACGAGCCATTCCTTTACGACTTGTCTGGTGCATTTTCTTTTGTTTTCCTCTCAAATCTTGATAATGTGAACTCTTCACCTAAATGAAAGTGAAAGTAAATTAGTTGGAATATACAAGAAATTCTATTTTTAAGCTTCGAAACTACATTATTTACCTGAAATTCTTTAGAAGTTCTTTGCTTAAGAAACTTATCCCATTTTTTATCACATTTGATATGCCTAGGCTTCAAGTCCTTTAATGCTGCAAGGTGGTCCTTCACATCTTTATCAGATACCAATTTCCTAATTTTACGTGATAACTCTGATTTGTAAGTTCTCCAGACCTTGCCCATTGTCATTAACACCCATTGCCTGTGACATTCCTCAAGAATGAAGTGTTGCTGTAGGAGGAAAAACACAAGAAATTCAGACTTAGTAAGCATATATATATATATAAACCATGTTACATCTACTTACTAAAATTGATGTCTTTACCTTTATGGCAATCCAAAGTCTCTTTTTAAGATCATCATCTACAGTGTGCCAATTGTCATATGTTATAGGCACCATCTCTCTTACTAAACAACCAATGTAAGAAGACAATCTATTTGAATTTTTACCTACAACTTGCCCATATTCATTAAACTCTACCTCTATAGGTTTTCCATCAGGAGGAGCAACCCATTGAATCTTCGCATGACCCCTTTTCTTCTTTTCTGTAGTGGAAGAAGCTTGTATTCCAGAGTTAAAAATAGTATCCACAAAATCAATGTGTTCATGGTCTTCAATCTCATCTCGTAGGGCTCTAGCTATACTTGTCCTATCCTTTTTAGCCCTTTTAGCTGCTTGATTAGAAGACTGAATAATGACATTAAAACAATTTATATCAGTCTCATAAAGTAAATAACAGGCATTAATTAATGCACTTATGAAAATAAAGTTAGACTTACTTCTCCTTGCTCTTTTGACATGATGTAAGCAACTTTCTACCCCTGCTACTCTTTTGTTATCCTGTGATAGGAAACAGGTTATGAAAAAAACATAATTGGCATAACAAAGTGTTAAAAAATTGTCAGTGAAAGAACAAATACATTTAGTATATACAAATATAACACATCCAATAAGAAAACAACATCAACCATGCTAATTACACAAACAATCCATCACAATCCTCTCTTACATTATTATCATCTTCACTTATGTTTCTAGCCAAGCTTAATATAGATGTATCTATTCTTGAAAAAGAAGTGAATATATTATCTTGATACATATCCATATCATGACATTGTCGAGATGGGGCTTGTAATACAATGAAACAGGATGATGTATCAGTTTCCTTCACATAAAAGACTTGTTTTGCTTGTGATGCCAAAATGAATGAATCTTTGTCAAATTGACTTTGTCCTTCACGTAAATTAGCAATAGTAAACCCATCCTCTTTCCTCACATTGGTAGTGTTGGCCCAATCACATTTAAATAATGGTACTTTAAATGTGTAGTAATCAAGTACAATGATATCTTTGATAATCCCATAATAAAAGATTTTTTCAACCACTTGATTGGTATCTTTGACACTGGATCTGCATATGGTTTCTGCTTCAATGGAGACACCACTATCTTGCGTAGATTTTTCACCATCCTTTGTACGAAATCGAAGCCCATTGATAGTATATCCCGAGTATGACATTGCTGTCTTTTTGGGTCCAAATGCAAGCCATTTCAATGTCTCACTAATCCCACTTGCTTCATACTTTATCTGTTTAAGCCTCAATTAGGTTAGAAACTTCAAGTTGAAATACATGCACGCACACACACACACACACGCACACACACATTTTATATATCATACATATATTCATCAAAATTATATAACCTTCGATGATAACCATGTACAAAATGTATCTTGGTGCTCCTTTTGTAGCAAAGCTTTGTTCCTTGGGTGACGTAATCGTCTATCTAAAGATTTCAGCTCCTGTATGTGCATTCTATATAGAAAGAAATACAATGAGTGAACCAATTTATCATATAGTAATGCCTAACTACCAAATGTAAAGCATATTGCATTATACATACTTGAAATATGGTTCTACTTCAGCACTATTATATAGCACATAACGATGAGCAATTTCTAATTCTTGATCATTCAAAATAATTTGTTTTCCACCAGTAAGTGAACGCTCTTAATTATTTCCTTCGTGAACATGTTGGGACACTTTTATGT